>JAJMHO010000098.1:0-75051 GCA_030566085.1 Geotrichum histeridarum
GTCATAGTTAGAGTCTTATATAGAAACATGGGAATCCTTTTTTATTCGAAGTTATATTATTTATAATAAACAAGACAATTTTACTGAAGATTAGTGTACTTTTGCATCAAAGAGATCTCATGGTTATATGTTTCCTCTCTGAAAGACAAGCGGACATCAGGCACGTTGGTCTTCTCCATTTCATTGCCATCAGGACCTGGTGCCTGGTAGTTGTCACCCAACCAGTGGCGCTTGATGTTTCCTTCAAATCCAGATTGAATCACGGAGTTTCTGGCCAATTCACACATGTCGACGTTGGACAGTTTGTAAATCTGAGCTGCAACAGAGTACTCTTCAATCAAAGGTTCCTTGGTGTAGGCAAATTGCAGAGGATCATCAGTAGACAGAGAAACATTCAGTCCTCGCTTAAAGTAGCTGTGGAATGGATTCTTGTCGTAAGCCAAAAACAGAGCGTTGTTACTGAGAGGCGACATAGCGACACCAATTTGCTCCAAGTAGTACAGGTACTGAACAAATGGAATCTTACGCAGCAAAATTCCGTGGTTAATACCCTGTGAAGTCAGGAATGCAGAAACCAAATGCTCAGGGTCTCCAGCTTCACCAGCGTGGGGACGAAGAACAAAAGTGTTGAAACCCCGGTGCTTGCGCCAGCAGTTCAGTGAAGTCATGTTGGCATACAAGTAGTAAAGGTAGTAAGAGTAAGGAGGGTTCTGAGAAGAGTTCCAGAGTTTGGGTACAGGGAACTTGCGGTGGATTCTGCGACCGACCTTTGATTCATCATCCACAGAGTCGAAGCCAATAACTCGCTGCAAGAAGATATGAAGCTTGGGGTGGCTGGAGGGATCCTGGGTGACCTCAAACAGAGGCTTGAAAATGTTGTGCACAACTTCAGCAAATGACTTGACAATTCCGCTCTTGTAGTAAACATCGTACAATCTTGGCACCTGAATCAACCAGCGGACATTGTTGGAAAAGAGCTTATTGTCAATGATCCAAGCAGCCAGCTTATCCCACTCATCTTCGGACCGACCGTAGATGGAAATACGATATTCCACCATCTGGTATTTGCTTTGCTCCAAATCATGCATGACTTCTTTGGTGATATCAGCAAGGTACTTGCCCTGGATGTAGTTGTCAGTCTTGAGGAAGATCTCACGCAAACGAGATTCGCCGATGGGATTGTACTTTAAGTTAAACTTGTCGAAGCGATGGAAAGAGTCCTTGTGAGCATGCATATCGAGGGTGTCAATACTCAGATCGTAAGCGCTGAGCTTCAAACTATCAAACACTTCGCTCAATGTCAATACCTTGTTGTCACGGAAAATGACCTTTTCATTAGGGCAGGTCTTCATCTTGTACTTGATAAAACGCAGCAAATGCTTCTGGTTCATACAGGCACTGTGATGAACGTGAGTATCGACCTTACGAACGTTGTAAAAGTCACGATGGGGTACTCGCTTAGTGTCAGCAATCTCTTGGTACTCATTGAGCAAAGCATAAAGGTTCCATTTGGCTTCCAAGTATTGCAATCTTCTGAATGCAAAAGACTTGGCAGGGCCTTCTGCAGAGATAGAGATGATCTCGTCGAGATCAACGTAGTAATCACGGATGGTGGGAACCGAGACAACTGGCATGTCATGCTTGAGAGCATTCTCACTTTCATAGACCTGGTAAACTTCGTTTTCATCAGCCTTGAACACCATTTCACTCTTTCCTGGAATGTGGCATTCTTCGAACTTGAACTCAGCCGGTTCTGCATCACGATTTTCAAAGTCCTTAGTATCAGGGTTCCAAACTGGGCGAGGGGGCTCAGGATAGATGACCCAAGAAGAATCGTCTCGCGGATTGTCTCCCTCACATTGGAATGACAAACGCTGGTACTTGCGACGTTTCTCAATGCAGTTCTGTACCTTACTGTACATAATGCCTAGCTCTGCAGCAATTTCAGGGTCTTCCTCCTCCCCGGGGTGAACATAAGTACCATCAATATTCTGTCGGTTAAAGGCAGCCTGAGTGACCTGCTTATGAGATCGAGCAGTTTTGCTGGTCTTGACTGACTCTGTCTCAGAATGATCAGTAAAGTGGGGAGGGGGAGGGGGACGGTTCATCTCAGCTTTGGCAAAAGAAGGCTTGCGACTTAATCGGATCGGGCTACCCACAGTGCTGTCAATAGTGTGTTGATTCAATGCGCGGTACTTGGCTTCCAGCTGGTGGATAGATTTGTCCTCAGCGTAAGAAAAGTGAGTCGAGGCACTTCTAGACAGCATACGCATGCCTTCTTCGTCTTCTTCATCCTTGTGAAGAGTGTCTCCAGGGTATCCTTCATGGATGTACTCAGAGTCTGAGTCGTCACCTCCATAGGAACTGTAGTCTGCCTGAAATTGAACAGAGTTAGACATTGAAACGGGGCGCTTCATGGGGCCAGAAGTATTGATCTGCCCAAGTTCGGGCACTACATCTTTGGCCTCATCCTCATTAGGAGAGGAATTGGGGGACCTTTCAGATTTGCACATTGTATGAAAACTTGTAGGAAAAATCTTTGGAGGAGGAGAAGAATCTAGCGGCCTTATCAAAAATTAGTAGGCAGCTATTCATCTAACTGAAAATCCCCGACGGCTATCCCGCGATCCGCGGCGGGGCACGTGTCCAAAGCGGTTATTTGTTGCCATGGCAACGAGTGTGTTTTGATTTGTAACATGCTGACATATAATGTGTAATCATTTTGTCAGCATTTTGTATTGACAGACCCAGACGAAAAACAACAACACAAAACTCTTTTGGTTTATTCCTCCTACACGAACTAGACTTGACCAACTTGTTCTTCTCAACCACGTTAATATTCTGAGATAATACAGGAAATACGCGATTTTTGACAACGTTTTTTTTCCTGTATATTTTTATTAATACCCACAATTAATTTTGCGCACAGGTCTAATTCAGTTTCTACGTGATTGCTGTGCCATCGAACTTGATCATACCATCAAGACGCGTAACTGATTCGCCTGTTTACCAGCAGTTTTAAAATATTTATTCTTGATCTCGAGTTGAAAAACGTGAAACAATGGACAATTACGACTACTTGGAAGACGGTAAGTGAATTTGCGACTTGGATTTGATGTGAGTACTAACTTGTAACAGACTTTAATCCAAAGCTATTGAAGGTCGCGGAGCTGCGACGGATTTTCCTGTTCCACAATGTGGATTATCCCTCGTCTGCAAAGAAATCAGACCTCCTTGATATTTTCCTGAAAGAAATTGCTCCAAGAGCCAGAGCCCTGAAGTCATCCATCGCTGGTGTCGTTCCTCAAGGTAACGACATTCTAGATGTTCCCAGACGTGTAACTGTAAGTTGAACGCCATTTGTTATTGCACTGTTTGGCTAACTTGATAGCGTTCTACATCTCCAGCCAAGGAGGGACCTAGCTCGCCTCGAAAGTCTCCATCTAAGAGAGTTCCTCCTGCGACGAAAAAAGCCGCCCCTATTTTGCTGGATAATCCGGCCACGCAATTTCCGGCTCCAGACAAGACAACTTCCGTGTCAGAAGAGCCTATTCCGCCCACCTCACCGCGCCGTAGAGGCCGCCCTCTTGCGAAGCCGTTTGTTGACCCTGCGGCAGACGAGCGTCCTAGTCCCAAAAAAGAAGCAAATATCGTATCGCCTGTCAAGAACCCCAGCCGATCACCGAAGAAAGCACAACCCCATGAGGCAGAGACAAAGTCAGACATTGAGTTTTCTGAATTCCTGAAAGACGAGGTTGTGGAGAGCTTCAAGGTTGAAGTTAAGGAGACTATCAAAGAGGAGCACGGCATCATTGAAAGAGAAAAAATTGTTGCAGTCGGTATCAGTGTTGAAGAAGAGACACCTGTCTCAGCTTTGCTCTCTACCAGCACCGAAGTCATCACGCCCGAAGAGACTACGCCAACCAAGCCTACTTCTGGGAAACCTGATACTCCTTTCAGCCGAGTCAACTTTTTTCAATCGGGTTCTCCCTCAGCGCACACTCCCAAGAGCCAGCTCAAAAGACCACTGGAAGACGAAGACGCGTCCAGCCGTAAGAAGCACGAAGCCACTGCTGATGGGCCAGTTCCGCAAACCCCGGCAGCGGTAGACGAGTCAGTCAATTACTCAATGTTTGAGACGCCCGATCAACCTCCTGAGCCATCAAGTACGTACACTGTTCCACACGTGCGAAACTCTTCGTCTTTCACAGAGCCCCCCGCTGGCTCCTTTTCAGTGGGCAAGCCTGCAAATAGTCTACGTGGAACTGGTACTGGCCGACGGATCAGTTTTATGCCTACGGTTGACCAACTCCAAATGTCTGATGAATTTTCTCGTCAACTCGGAACTCCCAGTAAGGGTGCCCCCGTCGCGGAGAGCTCTCCAGTAGCTGTTCCAAGCTCACCAGGCGATGAGACCATTAGTGAGTACAAGGAGCCGGAGGAAGAAGCAGAAGTTGAAGAAAAGGCTGAGACCGAGGAAGAAGTTGAAGTTGAAGCTGAAGCTGAAGAGGAGGACCTTCCTGAGCCAGTATCCAAGCGCAACTGGCGTCCATTTTTGCAGGCCCTTGGTTTGTCAATCTTGGTTGTCATTCTCAGTTCTTTTTCTAAATGGTACGTCCAAGAAAAGTTTGAAGCCGGCTTTTGCGATCCCTCAATTCACCGCCCCAAACCTTTTTACACCCATCTCAAGCCTGAGACGTGGCAAGGATATTTTGGAAAGGAGTACCTTGGTGAGCGCACCAGCCAGATGCTGGATTACGTTCGACCCGAATGCGAGCCTTGCCCTGCCCATGCTGTATGCTTCCCCGGATTCAGAGTGGAGTGTGAGCCAAACTTTATTAAGGTTGTCTCACCTTTGTCGCTGGGCGGTGTGTTGCCTATTGCACCTGTCTGCCAGCCCGACACGCAAAAGGAAAAGCGCGTGCAAATGATGGCTGATAAGGCGTTGGAGATTCTTCGCGATCGCAATGCCAAGGTCGAGTGCGGAACCTTGAACGAAGCTGCTATTGAAGAAAACGAGCTGAGGGATATCTTGTACAACATGAAGACAGCGACTTTGACCGACGAGGACTTTAACGAGCTTTGGATCAAGGCCATGAACGACATTGAGAACGAAGAAGAGATCATTGTAAGGTAATTGAGCTGATTGCGTTAAACCACATTGTACTAACTTATATTCTTAGGTCCGACAGGTTCATCCTGCTGACGAGCTCAAAAAACAAGGAGGCCTCCACCACCACAACAAGGCCTCATCTCGGACGCCGACAACGACAACGTATCTCCAATCAACGTCTCTCGCGGGCATCTCCTTCACCTGCGCAGTACGCCGATCCATCGCCGGAGGTGTGGAACGATATCGCGTCCACGCTGGACTCCTTCTAAGCTTGATCCTTGCCTCCTACGGCTTCCTACACTGGAAGCAAGCGCGGGACGCGCGTATGGCCCACGCTCAGAAGTTGGCGAGCGCCGCAATTGCCAAGCTGAAGAAACAGCGGGTTGCCTCTGAGCAGGACGAGCGCGGACTGACGATGCGGTGCGTGGCGGTTGCGCAGCTCCGGGATGAAATCCAGGAGGACGTGACGAGTCTGGAGACTCGGAAGCGAGTGTGGGAAGACGTGGTGGTGCTGGTTGAGACCAACACGAACGTGCGGGCTCGCCAAACGGATATTTACGGTGAGATCATGCGGGTCTGGGAATGGGTCGGAGCTGTTTAACGGGTGGTGAACGTAACGTAATTATAAACCAACTTATGCTTTTTTTAATATTTGTATTTTGACACTAGTATTCTTGTTTCTATAAAATTTCGGAGTAATTCAATCGACTTTTAGTACACTTGACTGTAACTACGAGGTATATAAATCTTATGATTGGAGATAGGGTTTCAAGGCTGTTATCAGATTGTTGCTTGGTCTTTCTGAAATTTCAATATATACGGTATGTGTTTGGAGAGAAGAGCCAAGCTTATATGCGATAAGGATTATAAACAAAGTGTAGCAGGTGAAGAGCAATGTTTTGTGCGGCAAATGGAAGAAGGGGAGGAGGAGGAGGAGCATAAGGCGAGGTTTGACATAAATTTTTCGAGGAGGGGGAAAAAGGCTGGATCGAGATTGAGAACGTTATCAAGGTGTAGCATATATTGCAACATTACAATGCTGCGTATTCAATTCCTTCTGTAACGTTTACTTGCTGTCGATTTTCGATTCAAGGGCCTTAACATGCGCTTCTAACCTCTGCACAGCTCCATTCAGGGCAACCACATCGCCCACCACAACCGTGTTGGCAACCCGGTACTCCTCCACCAAGTAGTAGTAAGCACCAAAACCGGCCAGAACAGTGCCCGTCAAGAAACCAACAAATCTAAAACAACACAGTTAGCAAAACATTGAACTTCTATAAACAAGAAAACATTGAACCCCACCCAGGTGGGTGGTAGCAACAGCAGAATAGAATATAAACTCACCCGCCTCGGAACGCGCCAACGGTCTTGCGTGCAGGAGCAGCAGCAGCAGCCACGGGAGCGGCCACAGGAGCAGCGCTGGTCGAGGCCCACCGGCGGGCACCCATTGAAACAGCTCTGGACGACACAATCGACGAAATCATTTTTCTTATTTCTCAAGGACAAAGAGTTATAGTGGAGTATCGGTTGTTACACAAGTGTGTTGTGAATTTTAGGTGGTGGAAACAAAAAAATGGCAATGCCGGCTGGTGGTTGGCTGGAATCCAGAAGTGGTTAGGGTCTGTCAGGGACCTTGTATGTTAGTCGCTTCTACATAGTCTTTTGCCATAATGAGTAGGCCTATATAGGGCAAATCCATGGCAAGGCCTGTTCAGGGTTCAGATTATTATGACCAAAGTATTACTTTTATTAGTATGCAATAAATAATTTATAAACTTACTCCTACCGAGTAACTAAGCTGGAGAGAGAGAGGGGGGGAGAGAGGAACATAGAGATCGAGGGTGAGAAAACAATAGAGAGAGATAAAGGAAATGTGACATTGTGACATGGAATGAATCGAGAAGATGGCATGTGTGGGGAAGGGATAATTTTCTGGCCGATCGTACAATGCTGCCTTTTGCTTTTTGCAACAACTTTCTATCCGCTGGAGTTTGGATCCACAGATTGGCTGCGGCTGCGGCTGCGTGCTGATGAGAATTTTCTGAGACCCTTTGGCAGCAATTTGGCCGACCAGCTGGACTGCTGGGGCTGCGGTTTTTCCTTTGGCAGGGTCTGGGGCCCAATGATGCTAGAGTTGCGGGACTTGCACGAAGCGAGATCGTCGTAGTCAGCAACGACTACCTCTGGTTCTGGTGAGCATACCTCCTGCAGATGAATGGTGGAGTTGTCTTCGTCGGGAAGGGTGAGGGTGTCTGCGTTTCTGTTCAGAAGCGATGAGTACTGGAAGGTAGGGCGGAGCTCCATGTCACCTTCTTTTTCGAGGGTGGGGCGATTAATGAGATTGACAAGGTAATTGTATGGGGGATCTTCCTCGGCGACGCTGGCAGCACTAGATGAACTTTCAGTCGTAGATGTAGTAGTCTCTAGCTGTGCTTTTTCCAGTAGATCTGGCAGAATCACAATGACTGGAACGGGCGAGTGGTTCAGGAGGTAACTAGTTTCATATGTTAGCGTAGATTCAGATAGAGAACGAAAAGTGCTTACTTTGAAAGGGTTTTGCGCGTCATGTAACGCATGACATTCGAGTATGATTTAGCAGTCGTACCAACAACTACTAGGGCGGGCTGATAAAGGAGCATGGTTTTCTTGACTACAGTCTTGATGCTTCCAATAGCGACTTCGACCACAATCTTGATTTCCAGCAGGGGATCGATAGTAGATACAATACTAGCCAAAATATCTTCAGCTTCTTGTTGGTACTGAGCAGGATCCTTGTTTTGATCGTGATCGACTTTCAAACACACTAGCTCGTCTCCATTCTCGAGCACGTTTTCCAGCACCCACTGCAGTGCTCGTCTTGATTTATTGGCTGAGGACATGCTACACAGAAAAGAACGCGACCAGTACGTCGTTTTGTGATCCTCATGCTTGCAAGACACGGCAAAAGAGCAGTATGAGTCGTCACTCAAACTGGCTCTGCCACTGGTCCCACTTGCTGAAAAAGAGGGACGCGAAAACTTAAAAGTAGAACTCTGGGGTTGTACTGTGGGGATGACTCTGGAAATGGTATCAAAGGAAATGCGTTTTTTGAAAGGGGACTCCGTCAAAGACTGCAGTCCCGTGCTCCGGGCGGAGATGGCCGACCAGGTAGACACTGTGCTGGCGACCGAATGCTTTCTGTTTCCTTCTAATTTGGGGCGGACTGATTCAACATCACTGAGGGGATCCTCCACAGAAGAAGCAGTGGACATGCGACGATACAACAAAGAGTTGCTATTGGTATTTGATAAGGTAGCATAATTAACGGACAAGTGCTGCTGCTCGTTGGCAGCAGCACCTTCTTTTAGGGACAGCCTCTCGACGTTGGTGTCATCAGATGCGAGAGGGTCTACAGCATTAGGAGAGTTCAAGCCAAGTTCCAACCTGAGTTTTGCGACATCAGGTTCGATGAACGATACAGACATGATAGGTCGTGACTAACGAACTTGGAGAAGAAGAAGGAGAGGAAAAGAAGGAAAGAAGAGAAGAGAAGAAAAAAAAAAAAAGTCACAGGGAAACCATTTGAATTTTATACTTTGAGCATCTTGCCGGAGTTTGGGGCATTTCAAGCAGGGCCAGTTGTAGTAGTAGTAGTAGCGTAGTAGTAAAATTACTAGAGGCTAATTTTATAATGATATTATGCTGGTCCGAGGGCAAAGGGGGAATGCTGGGGAAAGACAATAAAGGCCTAGACTTTTTGGGGTTTATAAGGATATTTTGTTAGATGAACATGCGCCGACCGATCAAAAACGTGAAAATCATGCCAGTTATAACGATATCGCCTTAACAGACTGTATGTAATGGCTGGAAAAAGAAAAAACTAAACAACAACATGACTGTGTTCTTTACGCCCTTGCCCTACAGCCCAAAAGAGGTAATATTTTTGGAAAAAGAAAAGTTCACCATACAAAACCACCACCACCACATAACAGATCGACCTGATTTGCATATGGACTGTGATGAAGTGATCTAAGGCTATACTATAGTAGTAGCTATGGGGAAGGAGACTTTCTTTCTACCATAAGCCAAGGGATATTCAACCATGTGAGAGGAATGTGTCTGTATATGACAAGCTTGTGGCCATACTAACAGACCCCAAAACCTCACAACCACATAACACACAAATGTATTCCCACACCCTTTTGTCTTCGATTTAAGCTACACTGTAAGCTTCGATTTAGGGCTTTTCCGCTTTCAAACTATGGCAGGACCCACTTCATCAAAAAAGCCCTGCAAGGGTTGGGGCCCGTAACGTGACACAACCTCAATTTTACATGCCAGTCAAATAGACAACATGCGCGGTGTTGTAGCTGAATTGGGACAAGACCCAGATGCAGGGAAAACGTGGCTGTTACCCTACAGTTGCATTTACAACACAATGCAAAAAATACCACTAAATATTACATCGGGACTTGAGCACCGTAAAATAAAAAAAAGGCACCGCACAACGGGACCCGGGACTTTGCTTTCTTTTTTTTTTTAGACGGGACCACAACATCGGTTATGTAACTTGGCTTTTTTTTTGTTGTCCAGCGGTCAATGAAGGTCTGAAGATGATCAGTGCTCCTACAAACCATCAGGCCAAACAAACAAACTCCTTATCGCTCGTTTAGCGATCTTCATGATAATTATATCAACAACATCTGAGACATGTAGTACCTCTGCCAGTCTATAGCTATTTCTAATTAATATCTAGTGATAGTTTGCTGTTTAGTTACGTCAATCAATATAGATAAACGAAACAGTCAGTATGCCAAGCGGATCTTCTGGCAATCCCGTACTGCCAGTTATTACATCACTCCTGAGCACAGCCCTGGTATACGCTACATGTATACTAATACCCCAGATAACAATTGATGAGATAGATACGCAGGATCCCGTCTGCTTATTTTCACAGATCTCAGGCAGGCTTGGTTGAACGTAAGGGCCATCGTGGCAGATCAGCCCAAAATCAGTGGTAACCTGCCCAGAGTTCCCAGCCGCAGCCTAAGGTTGGGAGGTTTTACCAGCGAATCGTCCCCTAACACCACCACCTATTTCATATCGGCCACGCAACACAAATGACACCCAACAAGACGTCGCTGTTGCGCACGATATCGCCGCTGCCGTTTCGAAAGACGGAGGAGAGTATGTATGACCACCTAAAATCAATTGGTTTCTAACCATGGGCAGACACCGACCCAAAGTACAAGCGGTATGCCACCAACATCGAGCGCGCTCTGGCTACGTGGGATAGCGTGGAAGAATGGGCAGACTACATTTCCTTCCTGGGCAAGCTCAACAAGGCATTAAAGTCTTACACATATCCCAACATTCCTCGTGCAGAGCAGATCGCAACGAGGCTTGCCCAGTGCCTGGATCAAAACCTCCCTTCGGGTGTCCACCAGAAAACCCTCGAAGTATACAACTCGGTCTTTGATGTAGTTGCAGATCAAAAGGATACACTCAACATCTGGGTGCCGGGACTGCTGCCACTCATGTCCTATGCAAGCATCAATGTCAAGCCACTC
Source organism: Geotrichum histeridarum (assembly GCA_030566085.1). NCBI lineage: Eukaryota > Fungi > Ascomycota > Dipodascomycetes > Dipodascales > Dipodascaceae > Geotrichum > Geotrichum histeridarum. Next base: position 10,666 of record JAJMHO010000098.1, read on the forward strand.
TTGATTGACTTATTCACTACTCATATTCTCCCCATGCAGTCATTACGAACCATCTTGCTCCCATTGATCTACGCCTTGCTTCCTGGTATCGATGACGAGACAAACGAGTCGTTTGATGCTGTGTTTAAACTCATTGATAGCATTCGAGAAAAAGTTCATGATGACACTCACTTTTGGCAGTGCCTGTTTTTGGTCGTCATCTCCTCCAGCGACCGCCGGCTCGGCGCTTTGGTCTGGACAAATCGCAAGCTTCCTCGATTTAATTCCATTCTCTCTTCTACGGCTGATCCACCTACTGACAAGACTTCGGCGTTTCAAGCCCTTTCATACGAAGCCCAGACTACCATTATTCCCGAAACTGGTCTCTTGATTCGCGCTTTTTGCAAGGGCCTGGAAGACGATCAAATCCTTGTCCAGCGCGGATTCTTGGAGCTTCTTGTAAAAAACCTCGAGCTCCAGTCACCAGCCCTGCAGTTCATTACCACTAAAGAAGATCTCAAACTGTTACTTATCAGCGCCTGCTCAACTGTCATGCGCCGAGATGTCTCCTTGAATCGACGCCTCTGGAACTGGCTACTTGGCCCCGAACCTGACGATGCAACTCTGTCAAGAGCAGATTATTTCACAAACTACGGCTCAGACCAGCTGATAGCCGGCCTGCTTGACCATATCAACTCCGACACCTCCAACCTCGCTGACCGCATCAAGCCATATAAGCTCTGTCACAGCATCATGGATCGCTGGGAAATTGGAAGCAACGTTGTTCCCCATGTTTTACTACCTATCATCAAAAGTGTCAAAGACTGTGAATCAGATACAAACTTCTACTCAGAAGTGCTGCGGAGCGCAAGTGCATTCTTTGATGTTGTGGAAGCCATCAATATCTGGTCAGACTGCTTGAAGCTGTTGCTGGAAGGCACAGACAGCTCTCTGTCATTATTCCTATACATTGTTCAGACGTTTAATGTACAAGAAGAAGAAATGCTGGTACAGCACCTCCCGTTAATGCTTGCAGCCCATCTTCTAGTTCCCAAGACTAGCCCTATCTGGCTGCAAATCTTGCAGACCCTGATTGACAACATCCCGGAACGTGCGTACCTGCCAATCCAGCACGCAGATATTACTCATACACAGGCTTCCGATAATGAATTTGTTCTGACACGAATCAAATCATACTACAGCAGTTCGGCTGATGATGCTGCGCTACCGTTTACTCCTGCTTCATTGTCCCTTGTGTTGCAGTCTCGGTTCATTTTGTTGACCATTCAATTCCTCAACGAACGCAGCGATCTAGGTGCCCATTTTGCCTTGTTTCTATCTCAGATCCTGCAGAAAATTCCCCAAGAACCTAACTGGAGAGACGACTCATTGGTAGCCGCACTAAGTTCTTTGGAAGGGTACAACGCGCCGTACCAGTTTGTGCTCAACACTACGACTCTCTTGATCACCATCATGGACGGACTCACGCCACGTGAAACCGACGTTTTCGTGCAAATGGTTACTGCCAAGCTCTGGGAAACCCTGACCAGTGAGTCCGGAGTTGCCGAAGTTGAAGCTGTGAAATCGCTGTGGCTTTTGCAGGCCAAACTGGACGACCGCAGAATTGAGGCAGCCTTGGCATCGCTGTTTGTAAGCAAAAAGTTCACTCCGGAAGACCGAGGCCGAGCTTTAGCTGCACTGTGGAATCACAGCAGTGAACGGTCTAACGCTGACGTCATGTTGAATAGATGCATATTCTTGTTGACCGAGTACCTGCAGACACCATCTTCTCTAGAGTACCTGGTGGCAAAGCATTGGATTGAACTGGTCGTGGCTAATGGGTCAGTCAACAGATTGCTCAAGTTCATTACTACACCGTTGCTTATCCTACCTCTGCATCAGCGGGACCACTTTGAACCTGAAGATGATCTGGGTGTATTCACGTACTACTCCACTATTGTTCACTGCGTGGTCAAATCCCATCCGTCGCTCAAAATGGTGTTTGTGCGAGAGTTTGTACCCTTGGATCATGGCTTGAGTTACCTACAGCAACCGAACAGGGACTCGACATATTCGGTTATCATTTCTCATATCATCCTCAAGTTCTTTTCACTGGAAATTCCTACCACCGATAGCAAGGAGTTTTTCGAAGCGTACTCTGCTGCTTTGACCATATCGCTCGAGCTGCTCGAGGTGCTTTTGCGAAACTCGTTCAGCGACATTTTGGAAGTTCTGGACTGCCTCATCAAGCTGCTCCGACAGTTCAACAAGCGTGCAGCAAATACCAACAGTTATTGTGTTGTCCGCATTACGGGTCTCCTATCGAGGCTTTTGCAGGGATTGAGCTCAAAGGTACCCGCTCAATTGCAGGCCGGTAAGAGCAAGTCTACTTCTGATGGCGAGCATGAAGAAAAGGATCCGTTGACGGTTACTCTTGAGATGCTCAGCAAGAACCTCGTTGATTGCTTGATTGAAGGCTTGTCGTCGCATACAGATCTGTACATTGTCGAATCTTGGACTCATCTGCTTACAGAATGCATTCCATTATTCGGAGACTACATTTTGCAAGTGCTAATGCCATTAGTAGAGTGCCTGTGTGCTCAAACTAACAAATCATTCAATCTCATCAAAGAATCGGCACCCAACATGTCATTCTCTGTTTACTTTTCATACATGAAAGCGCTTGAAAAGCTGCTTGCTGCAGCTCACCGACGCGTTTCGTCAGAAGACTCAAAGTCCAATCTGACAAAGCCTGCACAGGAAGCTGGGTTTTTTGGGCAAGTCATGTCTGGTATTTTTAGCGTTGAATCTCCTATGGCCCGCTCTGCAGCTGCCAACAACCGACTTACAGTGCTTCTATGTTTCCAGGATGCATTGAAGGGTTGTTACAATGTGTGGGCATATATCGAAGAAAGCCAGGCCAAGACCGATTCACAGCTGAACCATAACTCACGGTTGTTGTTTTGGACCCTGAAGGTGATGGAGAGTCTGTACTCAATGGAAGCTCTGGAGACGCTAGAAACGTTTATTGAAATCGGCAAAACGTCGCCGCATGTCATCAAGATTTGCCACAGACTCGATGGCCCCAAATCCAAGGCCACAATCCCCAACTTGCTCAACAGTGTAGCCAGCCGCGTCAACCCGCCCAGTGTTAATCTCAGCGAGCGCTCAACCATGACTAGCGACTTGTCTGATGCTGATGTTCTTGGGTTTTTGGTCGAGTACCTCAAATCCTTCAGTACCGATGCCATTGAAGATGTGTGGAACGACTGTGTTGCATTCTTGAAAGAGGTTCAAAACAACCACTACATGTACAGACACTTGTTCCCAGAGGTATTCAGGTTCATTGCAGTTATGGCTGAAAAGGGAGAGTCAGCCAACTTTGGTGACCAGCGACGTGTGAGACGTGAGCTGGCCGACATTTTCCAAAGGCTGTTTAATATTTCTTTGTCGTCTAAGAGTATCACTACGGCGACTCAGGATGCAATTGATACACAATCGCTTTCAGAAAAAGTGGCGTCGCCGTCGATCGAATCAGTGAATGAATATAGCACTGATGACAATGCTCCGTCAGCCAAAGTCCAAGAAAGCTTGGCTACATCTCTGAAGCAAGTGGTTCCTTCTCTGCGGGTGATTCTGCATGACCAGGACAAGATTCTGAGTGCACTCAGTAACATTGTGTCTACCTTAATTTCTCCTGCAGTGAAGGCCAAATCATTCCCTACCTCGTTCTCAGCTGACCTCACGGCCTTGCTCATGGCTGTGATGAACGAGCCCCAGAGCCAAAAGACTTGGAAAACGACTGTTGGCGATCTTATTCTCGACCAGCGGTTTTTGAAAATGCCCCTGCCGCAGGCTGAGAAATGGAAACCCATTGTCGCTAAGTGGGCACAGGCGGACAAGGAGCGTCTGCAAGACTACACGGGCCGGCTCTTGTCGCACGGCTCGAATTCTAACGTCTTGTTTGGATGGAGTGAGCAGGAATCGACATACCGACGCCGCAACCTGAACCGGCTGGCCTACATTTTCTTGAGCGGCAACACGGATGGTTACCTGCTCAACATTGGCACCATCGTACAGAAGCTTGAAGACGTGCTTGCCGCCGAAACCTCCATCACGGAGTCGGTGCGAGCGGAAGTCTACACTTGTTTAAGGGCGATTGTGATCAAGGTGGATCCGTCGCATTTGGTTTCGATTTGGACGTTTGTCTACACCGAGCTGGAAAAGACGTTCAATGAGGTATTGACAAAGCCGGTGGACCAGTTCAAAGACGGCCCGCTGTTGAAGAACTTGGCAGCTGCTTGCAAGCTGTTGGATACATTGCTGGTTGCGGGCCTTGAGGATTTCAAAATGTGAGTATTCTGCTCTAATTGCAAAACGCGACCTCTAACGTAATCTAGGCATGAATGGCTGTTTGTGTGCGACAACATGGACGCTATTTTCAAAAACTCAGAAGCATCGCCGCCTGGCATTATAGACAAGGTAGCTGCTTCTGGTGTGCTCAACTTTGCCAGTTCCGAGGTAAGATTTCTTTCTTTCTTTCGCTTTCCTTTTTCTTTGCTGCTAATACTAATTTTTTGTAGAACTCCACGTATTCATCCACTGATGCAATTTCAAACAACAAACGCCGCCCTTTTTTCCTCAACAAGGGGCATATCACCCAGCTGTCTCAGCTCAAACCCTTCTTTGACCATATTACAATCTACGCTTACGAGGCGCTGTACTCGCTAGCGCCTCCGGACTTGGAAGCCTGTGAGCAGGAGGTTATGAAAGATATCTTTGAGCTGTCAGGCTAGGTCCTTCAGCTCTCAGTCACATTAGTTAAAGTTAAGGTAGTTTTAGAAGTGTATAGTAAGAAGGAATCATCATTGTTTTACAAAAGCGAGAATATATGGTTGACGATATAGCAAGTGGGGAGGGCAAGGGCTTCGTATCAATATGAACCAAAACCACAACAATCTAAGAAATCTCAAACTCTCATCTTCATAGTCAGACTAACAAGACTTGTTTTCTAAAACAAAGCCCTTATAGTCAACTTGTTCTTCTTCATTAAGGATTGCGTATTTGCCTTGCTGGAATACACCATTTCTCATTTTTAATCGGTACTTTTAGAATTCATTACAATGCAGATCAGTCTTAAAGTATGTATACCAACCCTCCCCTCTTCTTCTCTCAGCAGTCTGTGGGGTGTGCCGTGATCGATCGCAGGCCAGGTCCACCACACGAACAGCTGCTTGCTGTTCTGCATTGATTGTTGGTTTGGTTTCAGAATGAGTGCTAACACTTAATGTCAATAGTCTCTTACTGGCAAAACGGTATGATTCAACGATATCGAGTTTCAAGAACGTGATGAATTGGAATTGGGATTGAAATTGAGAGAGTTAAGCGAGGCTGGTAAGCGAGCTGAGGACGAGCGAGCGCAACCGTGAGAGATGTGGTATATTGACACTCTTGCACAATCCTGATTGTACATTTCAAAGATCTGTTGACTTTTCCCTCTCTGTGTGTCTCTATACAGCCTTGCTTTCGCTCTCACACTCTTTTCTCTACCTTGATCTTGTTCTCAAGATGACTGGGCTTAGAATTTAACTAACGACGTTTGCAACAGATTATGCTTGAGGTCGAGTTATCCGACACTGTATGTACAAATTTCTGTGACTCCACCTAGTTTTGCAGATGACATTGCCTTTATCTTGGTCTGTCATTTACTAACAATGGAATCTAGCCTGCCAATATCAAGGAAATGGTTCAGTCTAAGGAAGGTATTCCACCTGAGCAGCAGAAGCTGATTTGGGACGGCAAGCAAATGTAAGATCTTCTTTTCTCTACTGACGTTGTTAGGCTATTGTGCAATACCAATGATCACCGTCTTTTCTAGTGTGTCATATTGACTTAATTCTAACTATTGGATGTAGGGATGACAGCAAGACAATCCAGGATTACAATATCACCGCTGGCGCTGTGTTGCATCTGGTGTTGGCTTTGCGTGGAGGCTGCTAGATACAAAGCAGGCAAAATAATGCAGCGAGAAAGCAATTGAATATCAAGTACAGAAATACAATTCAATACAAATTTTCATGATTCCCCCCGTTAGCGTAGTTGGATTGGGTGCTTGTATGTGGAGACTGAGAATTAAATATTGGGTGAGAAATCAAGAGGGTGTATCACAAACATGTCTTCTTAATGGAAACACACTTTTCAGAAACAAAACCCATTCAGAAATTTCCTAGGTGAAAAAGCGTGTTATGTCACTGGTATTACTGATACGTCAAGTTCCATGATTATTTTGAGTCTAGCTCACTTTCAGCTTTTCTTGGTTTTGCTTTGGCTTTCTCTCATCTTGGGCCAGCTTTTTGCCATGACCCCGATACGTCATGATCTCAAAAAAGCCCGGCTTTTTGGGTGTAGGTGGAAGCGGTCTATAGAAATCATCAACCTGCTCAGCTGCAAGCATAAGACCCTCCAGAGTTGGGAAAGAGTGCGGCCGGATGTTGCCGTTGTTTGTTGTGTAGCGTTCGTAGAAATTGACACTGAGGCGCTGGCGCAACCGCGGCAAAATACGGTCAAAATACTGGATAGCATATCGTTCTGGATGGTAGTAGTGTTTGACTTTGTTGAAGGTGCGGAGAAACTTGGAATTGAAATTGACAACGCTGGTGTTATCGCGCTGCAGCATGCGGTTAAACTCGACCCGCGCAAAATCTTCTTGAATTTTAATGTGACCAGCTGCTTTCTTGAGAATGTAATCGTTCACTTCTATTGATGTTTGGAAGCGACCTTCATCGGCCAAGTTTGGGACGTTCTGTACATGGTAGCATATTGAGATATCACAGAGATGAAGCACGATCCATACGGCATACCGCTGAGGAATGTCATGACTTGTTTTTTTGAGGGTCCATCGCCAGTACATGTATGTTCTCTTCAACCATGAAGGAAGGTGATCTCTCTTAGGGTCATAAGGATTCACAGTTGGAGGGACGACGTATGCTGACGATTTCGCCATAGCTATAGTGTCCATTCCATGCGGCCTGTGTTTTTGTTGAGGCTGAACTCGAGGAATAACTGGATTATCTTGTCGCATGTTTGGGGACGACATAATTTCCCTGATCCTGCTTCTCGGATAGTGCTGATATTTTGCGCTGCTGGATCTTGCTTGAATTAATGGGATAGCTGAGGATGGTGTTGATTCATGTTGCAGAGTTTGTTCTGTATCTTCTAACCCTTCATCTTCTGGTTCTTCGAGATCTGAATCTTCTTCTGACGACTCCTGATCTGAATCGTTGGGTCTGTTGGTATCAGTCAGCCTGCCCCGTCTGGTTGAACTAGACATGTTTTGAGGCGTCTGAATAAAAGAATCTCTAGCTAATAGCAGGGCTTCAGCAAGTGCTTCATGCCGCTCTCGAAGTGACATGTTCTCTGTTCCCGGGTTTTGTGACAGGGTCCTTATGAATGGGAGGTTATCGTAGATGGTATCCAACGCGTCATGATCAAGAGTACGGAGAGCGTCGACTAAATTCATTTCACCTATGCTATTTTATTAGAAAGATGCTCGGAATTCAAACTTCTTTGTACAGCTTTGTATATCGCCAGATGATTTAAGAAAAATCGAGAAAGAAAGAGGAGAACTCTGGTAAAAGTATACTCAGCTCGTCAAGTGAGACAATCTTTAACAATGTGGTATATATGTCTTGACTCAATCACGCTCTGACATTTTGGCGATCGATGCCAAAGCCTATTGAGCTAGGCGTCTAGAACTGAAACAGAAATCTTTATCCGCCTATGCCTATTTGACTTTTCAACAACTCGCAGCTAAGTGGAACTATAGTTCACAGCCGCAAATCAAATGCCAATTACCACCTGAAAAGACACGATCGATTTCTGTCTGCATGATATCCCTGAAAATTTGTGAAATATGGCTGTAGTTTCAAGGGTTTCAGAAATGGTATATGATGAATGTATGATGAATGGCCTCAATCAAGAACACGCTCTGACAGTATGTTTCAAGTCAAGATCGATTCAGGTACACCCGAAATCAAGTCTAACTGCAAAAATCCACCACTTCTCCACCTCTCATTCCAACTCTAAACCATCCCTGCCCACACATTAGATCCAAACAAGAGTGCAGGACCCGAAGACCCTTCCAGACTAGACACTTCAATGTCCCAACGATCGGGTAGGTCGAGTTTGTGATTTTTTGTGGCATGAAACCTCTTCATAGGAGTAGGTTTTTAGCATAAACCCTCGTCAAAGTTTGATTTCGCTTCAGGCGTGGACATGATTATCATGGCCGTTTCCGACTATTCATGCTCCATCATAGTGCAACAGTCAAGCAAAAAGAATCAGGCCGAAGCATTTGTGCTAGATCAATCAAGAGCAAAAAAGAAGCTCCGATACGGGGAATCGAACCCCGAACTGCCCGGTGAAAGCGGACCGTGCTAACCGTTACACTATATCGGAATGCATGGAAAACAATAGTATCACGCATATTCAACCTAGAGTAGCATTTCTCAATTTGTCTTTAATATTGGCTTTTGAATGTTCATTATAATAACTAAATACGGTTAAAAATAAACGTCTTGAAATTTTTGAGATCATGAAAATTTCTGATGTTTTTGTGATTTTTTTTGTGGGTTCTCTATTATGCATGTTGCCTCACCAGAGGCAACTTCAAAAATTAAATCAATCCCACAGACACCAATAATTATCTTGGTTATCATTTTTATTAGAAAAGCTAGTAGTTAGTTGCAGACTTTCTGCTTTTATCAATCAAAGATTGACGTGGCAAATTCTTGACTTCATATCGTCGTTTTTCTCAAATTTATGAATTATCTGGCATTATTTCTTGCTGAGAAATAGCTCAAGTTTCAATCTTGTACTAGGACGTAATTAATTCGAATATTCATCTCTTTGTAGTCAGACAATTATAATGAACTGCTTCTCTACTTTGTCTCCTGTACCTAGGACACACATTTAGATGTCCTTGATTCTACCTAGAATACTAAATTTGCTCAATGTAGTCTTGTGGCTTTCAATTGTCCTGCAATATATGCGATCCGTAAAATTGATTGATTTGACTTCAATCCTCGTGAGTTTATTTAACTTCTGAGCAAGCCTTGCATAAACTTTATCGATGAGCTTGATTGTGTTTAAAGTCAATATCACGGCTACTCACACTTAAAACTTTCACGCAAATATGAGGTTTGTATAGTCACCTTAAAGGTACAGGTTCAATTGAGTATCGGCAAATGAAGTCAAGCACTTTTTTTGTAGTAAATGTCATACATATATAGATGGTGGAATAGCCGCACATCACATATTTTCGTAATTGCAACAAACAAATTCTGTGAATGCAATTGGTTTAAGCTTGAATCAATGTTATCAATGATTCATTGCTAGTCATCGCTACTCATGGCGGACCGTATTGTTAGAAGACTGAGTGCTTTCCTTGAAGGTCGCAATTGATGCACTTGTTTTTTTGCAGTCATTGAGTCATAGCGCCTTTTGAATTTGCACACAATCAAGCACCGTCATCGAAGATCACCTTGACCAAATCCTCAGAGTTATTTCAACACTTTTCCTCACTGTTCATTATCCATAGATTCATGTTCGTAAACTCGTCAAGGTCAACATCTCATGGCGACCAAATGTCAAATGATTGATCTAGCCCTAGCCCTGGTGAATATATCGATAGGAAACAACAAAACACTTGATTGTTGTGGTGCATTTGATCGTGGAAAATATTTCAATATTTCTCATCACGATTCCTCTTTCTTTATTCACTTTTCATCATTTTCATCTTCATCAGTTCGATCGTGTCGAATCAATATTCTGAACTCAGTCAAGTCTTGAATCAGGGTGTCAAGCAACATCATCCCCTTATTCCCACCTTATAGCAATCCTATCCCTTAGGGGCCACTTCTCGCTTGTATATAGGTGATCCATCTCAGACACAGGACCATAGATGGAGGATCAGCTAGAGCAGGCGGTTAGCATCGCCATCCAACGATCCGCAGACCCATCTCTCACTCAGCAGGTAAGTCAACACTACACTCGGGTTCTAAGGTTTTTTTACTAACTTTCAGGCCATCGACTTTTGCAACAACTTAAAAGACTCAAATGATGGATGGCAAATTTGCCTCTCATTGTATAGTGGATCAGCGAAACGGTATGTTTAACTTGTGTGCTCTGCATGACTTTTGCTAACTTATTCTTAGTAATTCTGAGGCTCGCTTCTTTTCTTTGCAAGTTATAGACTCTGCATTACCTCGACTCGATCAAGAACAACTACAGTTCGTCAGAAACTCACTCTTTAACTTTGTCAAAACATCATTCAGCCTAGAAGATCCCTTTAGCGTCCTTGGTGCTGGCTACCTACGAAACAAGCTCTCTCAAACTATTGCATATGTATTTATTCTCACCTACCAATCTGTCTGGCCTTCCTTTTTCGATGATTTTCTCGAGCTTCTCGGAACGCAATCATCTCCTATAGGTAACAGCCATGCTGTCGACTTGTACCTCCGAATTCTGCAAGTAGTTCATGAAGAGATTGGCGATAATTTGATTGTGCGGGAGGCTTCTGTTACAAAGCGAAACAATGCAATCAAAGATGCTATTAGAGATCGCGACGTTACAAAATTAGCCGGCTCCTGGAAGATGATTTTGCAGTATTACTTCTCGAATATCGAAAGCCCGGCCCAACAGGAAATCATTAACGGTGCTTTAAAGGTCATCGGAGGGTGGATTTCTTGGATAGACATTACATTGATTATTGATCAGGAATACCTTTATTGCATTTTTAACTGTTTACACAAAGAAGATCATGTGCTGACTGCTTGCGATTCTTTGGTAGAAATTATTGCAAAGAAAATGAAGCCAGCGAGTAAAATGGAGCTCATTCAGTTACTTGGGTTGAAAGATGTACTCGAGCAGCTCTCGAGCGCAAGCAACGATGAGTATGACGAAAGAGTTGCCAAGCTCACAAATGTTGTTGCGCTAGAGCTGGTTCACATTATGGATGGCTCGACATGTGTTTCCTCTAATTCTCCTTTTGACGCAAATCAGGCTGCTCAGGCTGAAAAGATGTTCAACGAACTAATCCCTACTATAATTCGATATCTAAGCAACGACAATCCAGAAACATGCTTCCAAGTACTTCAATCGCTATCAGATTATCTTGTGTTTGTGCGAAAAGAATCCAGGCAAGAAAAAGCCAAAATCGACACTTCACAGATGGAAAAAAATACGTCTAGACAAGTCATCAACTTTCCTTCCGACTCAAATTTTGTTCCTGTGCAACGGCGAGAAGTCTTATCGTCCCTCTTGCCTAAGGTTATTATGAGAATGAAATACGATGAAGATACCCCATGGTCTGGTGGTGAAGATGAAAGTGAGAGCGAATTTTTGGATATCCGGGCTAAGCTCAAGGTCCTTCAGGACCAAATTGCCAGTATCGACATGGACTTGTATATTGATGGAATTGTATCTGTGGTCACTAGCTCTTTTGATGCAAGTTCCGTCTCTTCTTGGAGAGATGTTGAACTGGGTCTTTTCGAGTTATCGGCATTCAGCGACAGTTTAAAGAACGGGTCTATCAATTCAGTTAAAGGCATGGAAACTCGGGCCTCGCGCACATTGTCAGAGCTTTTTTTCAAAATGATTGAGAGCAACGTTGTAGCGATGAATCATCCCTCCATCCAGCTCCACTATATCGAACTGGTCAACCGCCATTGCTCCTTATTCAACACATCCAATTCTGGGGCTATGGTTAAGGTGCTTGATACTTTTGTTTCTCCCCTTGGTGTCCACAATCCCAATCGCAAAGTCCAGGTCCGCTCTTGGTTCCTCTTTTACCGGTTCCTTAAATCAGTGCGTAATCTGGTCGGCGAAATCTCTGAAAATGTATTTTCATCCATTAGAGATTTGCTGGAAATCAAGCCTGAAGCAAAACAAGAAGGCGAGGAAATCACTGCGGAAAATGCCCAATCTGCAGATTTCTCCAGTCAATTGTATCTATTTGAGCTTTGTGGATTGTTGTTTGGTTCCAGCACAAGCAGTAATAAGCTCACATTAATTGAAAGTTTACTTCAACCTCTCTTTGCTGATGTGGAGCGATCGTTGCAGACTGGAGGTAATGATCCACTTGTTCAACTTCAAGTTCATCACGATTTAATGGCTATTGGCACTTTTGCCCGTGGATACAACGACTATGGCTCTTCTACCAATACTGAAGATGTCATCAAGCCGCTAGAACCAGCTGTTTTCCAAGAGTTCAAAGCTGCCACTCAGGTAGTTGCAACAGCTCTGGAGCAAATGGGCAATGCTGTGATCATCCGTGATGCTGCCAGATTTGCCATTTCTCGTTTGATTCCCCTAATGGGACTGGAAATTCTGCCTGAAATCACACGCTTGATCAGCTGCCTGTTGGACCAGAGCAAGTTGGATGAACTAATGGACTTTTTGGGATTCTTGGGACACCTTGTTCACAAGTTCCGCAAGGAAGCTGGCATGTATGACATGTTTGAATCGCTCATGACTCCCTTGTTTAACCGAATTTCACAAGCATTGAACGAGGGTGGAGCAATTGCAGCCAGCGGTTCTACCGATGCTGTGATTCTAAAGAGAAATTTACGACGGGCCTACCTCCAGTTCATTTTCAACATTCTCAACAATGGCATGGGCGCACTGCTATTCACAAAGAGCACTACTGTGTATGAAAGTGTGTTGCAATCAGTTGTGCTGTACGCATCTGACATTGAATGCGGTGACGACCAGTCTGTCAAACAAGCTGTGCTGAACTTGAATAAGATGCTTCAAGTTTGGGGTGCCGGGCAGGTCAAAGAGGGGGATTTTGGTGCAGGCCAAACAGTCCCCGGATTTGCCCAATTCACGTTTGACCCGATGTCTCATATCTGCTTTGAGATCCCGGCCAAGGCATCGTTCAACCCAGCTGATTCACAAATGCGCATACTATTGAATGACCTTGCTTCACTGCAATATTCTATCCACGACATACGCCGCGATATGTACTTGCGATACTTGTCAGAAACATATTTTCCCAGCGTGGGACTCCCTACTGAGTACTGTGCGGAGTATGTCAAGCAGCTGGGCTCGGCGGACTTGAAGAGCTTCAGGAGCTTTTTTGTGCAATTCATAACGACCATCACCAGCAAGTAGGCGTAAGAGACAACGATCTGTGTTCACGGAAAGCGCTTTTATGGGCGTAGTGTGCACAGAAGATAATGCATTAATGATCTTTTCATAATTACTAATTTAACATGTATTCTATTTCTCAATTGAAGTCCTTGACGGGTCTTCCTTGACAGGTCTTCCTTGGCGGGTCTTCCTTGACGGATCTTCCTTGAAGGATCTTCGGTCCAAGCCTTGGTGTCCTCGTATTTTGATCCCTGCCAACCGTGCCTATGCTTGGCGGATATCTGAGTAGTTTGCCCTAGCCCTGGTTGTGGATATGCATTATGAACATGCAAGAGTGAACCTTGTCAATTTCAACTCTTCAAGACATTTCAAGATTTCCAAGGGACCATTTTGTTTCACCCGTCCAGCTTTGTTACTCTGCTTTGTTTAGTCCTAGCAGATACAAATAGCACCATTTTGCATTACCTCTAGTCATTCTTAGAAAACCTGGTGGTGTCAGCTTGAGGACACTTGGAACTGAACAGCGAACAGACGTCATCTTCAAAAACAGTCCGCAATCGATAAGGGGGGCTTTGTGTTTACTTTGTACTCCAAATGAAGAACTGATTCAAAGAAGAAAAAAATTAACTAAATCAAACCTTCCTATTTATTTGGCTTTATTAAGATAGACTAGTCTCACTCACTCACCCTCACATACACCATACACAAAAGTGCGAGACTAGAATGGTTCCGCCGCCCAGCCAACAACCTACGCCGCATGCGGTTCCGCAAGGAATGCCGCCACCATATGATCCAGGCGAGGCCGACAATTACCACGCCGCCTTTGCAGAACAGAATGAGGCAGCTGAGGCCGGCGAAGAAGGTGGCCTGCTGTCTTCAGCGCCCCCATCGTCATCAAGACGCCAGCATCATAGGACAAGAAGTCGGCCTAATAATAGCAGCACCAACAACAACAGTGATAGCGACATTGATTCGCTGTTAGAAAGTGATACAGACGATGAAGAAAGAGGGGGCCCTAGGCGAACGAGAAATGAGTCGATGGAGTCAGTAAGACGGGAAATGGAGCAGTTTGACATAGAGGACCCAGCCTCGACCTCGCGGCCCTCGTTCTCAGCCCGCGCCAGCTTGGCCTCACAACGTATTGCAGTCAGCCTTAGTAGCAAGTTGATCAGCCCGGTCCAGAGGATGCTGGATCCCATTGCGGCATTGTTTAGGTACGCCAGTATGAAGTTCGATACATTTATTTCACGATTCGGGAACCCACTGATTTTAAAACGGTTGCTGTACCTGTTTTTTGTGTTTTTGATGATTTACCTGGCGTTTGAGTCAGGGATCTTGCCAGGGTCGACGAAAGATGCGTTTGGAGGAGAGTACTATGATAGAGACCAGCTGGTCGAGTTCTTGACGTCGTCGATACGAGCAGACGCAATGAAGGAGCGGACTGAGTACATGTCTAGCATGCCGCACCTGGCGGGTACGGCGGGGGATTTGACACTGGCGAAATATGTTGAAGACCAGATGATATCGTTTGGAATGAAGCAAGTTGCAATGACAGAGCACTCGGCTTATATCTCGTACCCGAACGACACTGCAACAGCAATAGGACTGCAATTGTTGGGCGATAACCCGTATACGGCGACCATGACTGAAGATCTCATGTACGACCATCCCAGCACGTCACAAGTCCAGCCAAAACCATTCCATGCGCTGTCCGCCGCAGGCGAGGTCCAAGGCCCCCTGGTCTACGTCAACTACGGCACTAAAGAAGATTTCGAGATGCTGCAACTGGCTGGCATTTCAGTGCAGGGCTGCATTGTGATTATGAGAAATGGCAAGATGGAACTGGGGCTCAAGGCCCGGCTGGCTGAGATGGCGGGGGCTGTAGGTGTAATCACCTTCACCGACAAGGCCAACACCGACGCGGCGTGGCCTGCAGGACCCGGTGCACCTGAGGGCGCAGTCGAGCGCGGGAGCATGGCGATTTCGGCGCTGATCCCGGGTGATATCCTGTCCCCGGGGTACTCCTCCATTGCTTCCGAGCGCGTGGTCGACGATGCAAGCATTATCAATCTGCCCCGCATCCCCGCGGTGCCGGTTTCATGGCGTGACGTCAAACCGTTTTTGGAGGCGACGAGGGGGTACGGAGTTAAAGTGGACGCGTGGGCGTCGCTGGAACCGCAGATCACAGAGTGGTGGACTGGTAACCAGACCGGGCCCCAGGCCAAGTTAGCAAACTACCCAATCGTGAAGGAGAGACACCCGATTTGGAACGTGAGGTCGAAGCTGGACGGTCTGGAGCAGAGCGAGCTGGTTGTGATCATTGGTGCTAAGCGAGACGCGTGGTGCTACGGCGCGGCGGGGTCAGCTTCAGGCACATCTGTGATGCTAGAGGTGGCCCGCATCTTTACGCTAATGAGCGCTAAGTTGAAGTGGGTCCCCCTGCGGTCTATTTATTTTGCAAGCTGGGACGGCGGTGACCAGAACTTGGCCGGAACGACCGAGTGGGTCGAGTACAATATTAATACCCTCAGGCAGACGGGTCTGGCTTACATTAACCTCGACAACGCCATCTCGGGGCCCCAGCTTGACATCACAGGCCACCCAATGCTTAAAACGTCCATGTGGGAAGTCCTTCAAACCGTGACAAACCCAAACACAAACCAGTCGTACGGCGAGCAGTGGCAGCCGTCCACCATGAAGGTATTCGACAAACCAACCGACCACATTCCATTCCTAGCCTACGCCGGCATTGCCTCAGTCGACATGGGCTTTAAAAAATCCGACACCGGCGCAGCGGGCGGCGCCCCCGAGCACAGCTGTTTCGACTCCGTAGAATGGATGAACCAGTACGGCGACCCCGGGTTCCAAAACCACTACGCCTTAGCCGAGATGATCGCCAAACTCGTTCTCAAACTAGCCGACGACCCTGTGATCCCACTCGACATTGGGGCGTACGCCGACGCCCTTGACGACTACACCAACGACCTCATGCGGTACGCCCAGGCCCAGCCCACTTGGTCCACGGAGGGCGCCGCCGCTCTTGGTATGCTTGAACCTCTCCGCGAGGCCGCATCCAAGATCCGAGATGCCTACACCGCATTCATCTCTTGGCGCGACACCTGGGTTGCTTTAGTCTCAACCGCCGGAGAGCCACCCGCTTTCATGCACTTTCGCTGGTCCTGGAACGCTCGACTTGTGAATCTAGACAAGCATTTGCTTGACTATAAGGGCATACCTGCTCGCAAGTGGTTCAAGCACATTGTGTTTGGGCCTCAGCTGTGGCATCCAACAGAGGGCGGTTATTTGTGGGGCACGTTCCCAGCGGTGCGGGATGCGATTGAGGCCGCGGACTGGCATGGTGCAAAGGAGGCCGCAGCACGGATCGGGGCCATCATCCTGCTGGCTGCTTCCAAGTTGCCATTATAAGTTATATCTATACATACACCTTCATTTCATTGGTCGGTTAGTTTAAGCCTGCCTCGTTTTTTTATGTAACGTTATACTGTTTTAGTTTTGTTTTTTTTGCACATATTATTCCAAGAAGAAAGAATGATCAGTCTGTTGTCTGCGTGTACCTGCATACACTAAAGTAATAAATAATGTTATATATACGAATTAAAGGTCAATGACGGAATGAATGAAGAAATAGAGATAATGGTATGTTCTAGTTTCCGACCAGAAGGGCCTTGGTAGGGATTTCGGCAATCATGAACGGGTAGGTCACATCTTCAAAACGTACAGCGCCGTTATCCTGCCGGCGTTTTCTGATGAAGTCTTGAAACTCATTGACAATGTTATCCCATTCATTGATCGATCGCCCGCCGTACTTCCAGTGCTTGGTATCGTCCAAATCCCGCTGCTTGGCTCTCTCTTGCGGGTTAACATGAATGAGCTCAAACTCTGCAACCCCGCTAATGTCTCTCTCCTCATCGCTGTCATCGTTTGACTCTCCGTCAGAGGTTGAAGCCCTAGAATCATTTTCAGAGCTAAACGGCAAATGAGGAGTAGTCACAAAACCTCGTGCAGTATTTGATACCTCGCGTTTACCCTTGGCAATGGCATCTTCCCAAGAAAGCGGCTCAGTATACTCCAAGCTAAACTTGTAAAAAGGTCGCATGATTTCTGGCCGCTTGCGCAAAATCTGTGGAGGTGGTGGAATCAAACTCATAGTAAGAGAAGTGGGAGACTTGGGCTGTTCCTCTGGAGGTGTTGGCAAGTTGTTGTTGTGGAAATGCGCTTCGGACTTGGCAGACGGAGACGATGCAGGGGAGTTAACGTCCGATAGGGAAGATCCAGACGCCGGCGTACGCACATGAGAAGATGATGACATGGTCGAGGCAGAAGTGAGAGAAGGTGGGTATTCTGAGACAGTGTAAAGTGTGTCTCGCTTGGCATGCAGTTTCGGGAGACTCAGCTTTTGTCTCAAGTTACCACTACTCTTTCCTTTGCGGAGATTGGTCCACTTTTTCTTGATCATATTACCAAGCGACTCAATTGCTGAGGTAGACGCAACTTTACGAGTCAGAGCTGGCTTGAGCTGTACCGATTCAGGAGGGGCGTTAGGCAGCAAATCAGACGGCAGAGGCACTGTTGGGAACGAGTAAGCTACATCGTCAAAGACCTCGTAAGGATCGATACGGCGAGTTGAGGTACAACTAGGCGATGCAGCGATAGTTCCTTCAGCAGGAGTAAAAGAACCCTCTGAATAAGTTAGGGACTGCATTGGGCTTGGCTGGGAAGAAGCCGGGTTAAAAACAATTTTAAGGCTTCGATTCAGAGCAGGGCTGCAGGGAATAGCTGAATTTATTGGGCGCTTATCGTCGATAGCACGATCATTTAGCTGCTTGAAGCGACCATAAGTGTAGCGAAGACGCTGACTCAATAACAAGCGTGCATCGTGATTGTAGTTTGAAAACAAAACAGAAGAGAGAAGGCCACTGTCAGTACCCACAGAAGCCACTCTCCAGCAAACAAGTCGAAGATAGTATGATCGGACGAGTGGATGCCAGTGACAAAAGTAGACTTTCCACATTTGTGGAGAGAGCAGCCATAGTGTGCAATTCCAGCGGAGGCCTTCCTGGTCGTCAAAGAGATCAAACATTGGCGCATTGTTAGCATTTCGAGGGCGGTCACAACTGGATCTTGCTGCACCATTGTCAATGCTAATTGGAATGTTATCCCAAACGTTGAAGAGAAAAGCCATTGCGCGAAGAATGGTACAGATATTTTCACTTGACAACATGCGCTGGGATACCAAAATCCAAAAGCTCCAGTCAATGACATTATCTTTCTGAATCAACACTCTGTGTTTTGTATGAGAATCAGAGAGGATCAAGCTGGAAAGAAACTCTTCAACAAGATCGCATAAAATAATGCAGCTTTCGACATTGTACAAACTAGTTTGTAATGCAACGCCATTCAAGATTTTTTCAAACTGTGTGCAAAATGGTCCAAAAAAGGGAACGCATGCATCATCATTATGAAGAATCTCACGAATAGCAGCAAGCATTTTGAGTTGATCTACACGACGACGGCCGGGAACAATGCCCAGCTCCATTGAAGTCAGTGGAGTAAAAGGGCTAAAATGTTAGAAAGGAAAGAACGTATGCATATGGAAAAAAAAAAATAACTTACTCTCTGGAGCCGGGCTTTTTGGTTTCAATGACTGAGATCATAGTTCCTAGTAAAAATGCGTGGATAATGACAAGCCCTGGTGAGGCGACATGCGCATTCCAGGGGAGTTCTGCAGGAAGCAAATGCGCTATTATAGAGTAATAATGTCTGAAAAAGGAATAGAAGACATCACTGTTGAAACAAGTCCATCTGCGAGCCCAGGGCCCATACAACGCTGGTACAGCATGAGGAGCCAGTGGAGAAGTTGGGATGGTTGTGGCAGCAACGAGATTGGATACATGCAAGGGGAAACTTGACTCGACAAGGTTTGCGGCAGTTTCAAGATCAGTGTACTGGTGAGTAGAGTCGGAAGGAAAGGACAAGGAAAGAATTTTTTCAACGTGACCTCTTGAAACGTTGAGAAGATGCAAAAGGACAGGAGCTACACCCGGAGCGTAGAAAAATGTGTATGCAATAATTTTTCCGGCGAATGCAGCAAAGGTAATGGGGACGGTTTTGAGCGAGAGCTTTGCAATTACATAGTTGAGAGTGTCGTAAAGAAGGTTTTCATATACTTGGCGCCACGGCCCAGAGACGGTGAGCCATTCGTTACGAGCAACTAACCCAGACACTGCTTCCAAGTATGCAGACCTGTCGGAACCGGATACCGGCCGTTCACGGTCGCGAAGAGCAGAGAGAATGCCTATCCACCATTTTTGCAAGATGCGGACTCGTTTTGAGACCTCTTCGGGGGTGGCTCTGCCAAACTCTGCCCGACGTTGCCTGAGAAAGGGCAAAAGAGCAAGACGCAGGACATTTGCCTTATTTACGCCAGTTTTAGACATGAATTTGTGAAATTCCGAGTCAAGAACCTTGAAGTCTTCGTGCCATTGTTCCTTGACTTTTTTGGGTCCAGTGGAGGAGCGTCTGTAGGGTGGTCGGTGGTGTGAAAAGATGGTAGAGGTGTCATATATGCTGTGATTGTCATTATTATTATTATCATTAGAGGTTGGGAGATTGAGGGTGGAAATGGAAGGCATGGTATTTAGGTGATGTGCATTGGATTTTGGGGCGGGCTGGGCAGAAAACGATTGAAATAAATCAGGCATAGGCAAGTCGGTATTTTCAATCCGGCTAGCCAAGGTCGGGTCGGATGCATTGTTTGAGACATGGGAAGTTTCGATTGAGAGTTTGTCGTGAGAAGTCCATACGTCAGAAAGCGAGACAAGGGACAATCGATGTAACTGGTGGTTTGAGTCTTTTAGAGTCTCTTGGTGGGAAGAAAAGATTGAGGTTAGCGAGAAGCGCCTCGATTGAACTTGTGGATCTGAATGCTGCATGGTGTGTTGTTGTTGTTAGTGGAAACTGGGGGCCGCAGGGGTTTGCAGGGATGTCTGCAGAGGCGTAGAGAAGTGTGTCAAGAGCGAGAGACAAGAGAGCGAGAGTGACAAAAAGATGAGAGAAAAAAAAAGAGGGCTATTAGTTGAGGTTAAGCATTCTTACAGAGGTGATGTAACGAGTGAGTGGTGATAGTAGATTGAGCTGCAAGAAGCGGATGAGAGATGTGTAGGTGGTGAGAAGGTGTTGGTTGTTGATGAGTGTACGAAGTCGATGATGATGACAACGCTTTCGATTAAGAAGAAAATGAAGAGGAGGAGGAGGAACGAAGGCGAAGATGAAGATGAAATATGAAGGAAGCGAAATGAAGTAGGGAGAAGAAGGGAAAAAAAAAGGAGAAGGAAAAGTGAAATGAAGAAGGAAGAAAGTTAAATTTCAAGAGATTTTCGGTTTAAAATTGAATGAAAAGTATGAAAGTATGAAGAAGAAGAAAAAGATTTTACATCTCTTGTGTTGTATACCGCCTTTACTTTTTTGTACATATTCACTATTCACCATGTGCCTGAAACCAGTTTATTATGTTAAACTATAGTAAAAGGTTGTTTTTTATAAGAGTAAGCTATTGATATAATAATATAATAAGTGGTACTTTTATAGTGGAACACCGTATAAAAACGTGATTGTAATAATAGTGAACGTACACTTGATTATAGTGATAAGCTTTTGTTTTTTTTATGGCAGTAGTTGACACTCACACACACCACAGAGCCACTGTAGGATATTTAGCTTTTTAAATTCTTGGATTACAACAGGGTCAGTGTTGTGCCCTTGAACTTTTGAATTTTAAAAATTTTAAAATTCCACATTCATGACATGGACAATGTTTTGGTGGTGGTGGTGGTGGTGGTGGTGATTGATGAGAAAAGAAGAGAGATAAAAGGCTCTTGTTATTGTTGTTTGTTATTTGTGTTTTTTGTTATTAATATGGTTGTTGTTAATTGTTGCTAATTAATATGATTGTTTGTCTATATATATACCTTACTTACAAAGTTATTTCACGGTGTAGTATTAAGTGGGGGGTGTGAGTGTATAATAATAAGAACAAGACAAGCTTAGAAGTCTTGTTTGAACAATTCATTATGTGAACAGTTCAATTAAAATATATTAGGGGGTTTGGTGGAATAGTGGAAGTTTGCAGTGGACATTAATATATATATTATGACTATTAATATTAATAGGACAAGGAAAAAATTAATGCACGACAGTTGAGGTGTGCTGCTTTTCACATTGCAATTGTTATATTTTTAGGTTCATCCACATTTCTTTTTTTTATCTTTCTCAAAACAATTTAAAGTTTGGCTGTTTGGGTATGAAGTTTCCATAGTAACCTTAAACCCTATTTATAGGTGACATCATCATCTCTTGTGCCATGCATCGATCTTTCCACCATTGCAAACAAAAGAACAGTTGTATTTGTCACCTTTATTGAAGTGTTTATGTAAGTAGAAGTACCTGGATCTGACATAATGACACGTGCAGCCTTACTAACTGGTATACTCAATTGCCGTACTATTAGCAATATGACATCATGATGTTTAGGGCCTATAAGGGGGAAGGCACTCAGCTGGGCGACCAATATTGTTGTTCCATACATTGATTACAATCTTGGCTCATTTCTTTCTGAGTGACTACATACTTATATATATGTGATGCATCTAAGTTATATATATCATAACACGTACAAACGTCAAACGCAGTTTGTTATAGCGTACTTGGACCCAATTGCCAACAATATATATTAAGAAGGACTATAATCCAAGACCAGGGGAGGTCCAACGTATATCCGCAAGGGGCCAGGGGCTTAGTTAAACCATGGAGCAGAGTTCAATATCTAAGATAGTGTTGTGGAGAGTCGCTTGAGGGCGTTTAGTTTAATTCAAGCATTTCTCCAATACCTCCAACTAACAAACTAACTAACAAACAATTGTATCGTTGAATTGATAGCAATGTTAGCTATCCCCCCCCTTATCGCTTGTATAGTAGTAACATTCTTCTATACAGCGGATGAAAACCATATGGCAGCTTCTCCACAGGTACAACTACGTAACTACTTCCATCACAGATAGAGCCTGCATTCTTTTGGTTGCTTGGAGTCATGAAGTGCTAGGAATGCGGCTCTTGTAAAAAGGCTCACTGAACAAAACCTTGATGGCGTTAAAGTTTAGTGTGGTGTATAGTTCGTAAATCAATTGATATTGCCAGCCCAAATTTACAAAACTAATTAGAAAAGCAATCAATGATATGACCATGACAGGTTTGTTTTAGACTTGCAATAGTCCATGTTGAGTTAGAAAATGGCCTAGTTAACTGGTAGTCAGGTTATGAACAAGTGAACTAAATAAACTAAAAGGTCTATATGTTTGTCTTTGTTTCCAGTCTAAACTTTGTTGCTAGCTGCTATCATTGTGTAGCGTGGAGATAGGCATCCGAGAGAGCAAAGAAGTTGGGGTTTTCAGAATTATAATTAACAAAAGAATAAACACCATCCAACACCGTATGTATACTAGAATGAAATGGCATTAGTTGTTGTCTCGGATGATAAATAGAAAATCAATCAATTGCAATGATGAAAAAATCTCGGGAAGAAAACAAAGACTCTCTCGAGTTTTATTCAGAGGTAGTTGGACTAAAATTAGGTGAAAGAGACACACATTAACATGTCTCACTGTCTCATGTTTTACACTATGCGCTGCTTCTTCCTTTGGTTTGCGTTCTTTTTGTAGTGTTGTGACTATGTGTGAGTGTCACAGTTCCTGGAAAGACTAGGAGTCATTAGGGCCCTAACCCTAGACTTTCCAAGGTTTTAAGTCAATCAAAAACCAGTTCTAAATTTGATAAGAAAGCAATTATTAATTATTGTCATATATTTTTAAACTGTGCTCTACGTTTTGAACAAGTCAAATATACTTTTCAAGCACTTTTTTGACACTTTTAGTTTCATTCATTTGATTCGTAAAGAACAGGTGATAATTACTTTCAAGTTATCCGATGTAGTGTAATGGCTATCACAGTCCGCTCTCACCGGGCAGATCAGGGTTCGATTCCCTGCTTCGGAGTTTCTTATATTTTTTTGTTTGTGATACACAATCAACTTTACCAAGAACAGAAACTTTACTATATTAATTTTTGCGGGCTTCTGAAAATAATAGATGAGAACATGTCTGGAAAATGGTAGTACAGTTGTTGAGATATATAGGTAATCTACTATAGTAGGTCTTGTAGGGGTATCAATTATAGGCCTATATGGTCAATGCAATGAGTGTTTCCAGCAGTGAAATGGATGCTATTCCAAAGTGAAGAAATGAAACACAAAAGAAATTTAGGTGCAGTACCTTAATTCCTCATGCTCCTTTTACTTCTTCACCTTCTTTGAAGAGTTGCTTCTTGTACTGTTTCTTCAGCTCCCCCGAGTAGACTCTCACCTATAGATCAAGCCGCCCTCACTAATCCAGATCTACCACTTACATATTCTTCAATGCTACTGTTATCGGACTCATCTTGCTGCTGGTCTTGACTCTTGATAGCTTCTTGTCGTTTAAGCCAGTCTTTTGCCCATGCCAAAAACGTCGGCATGACAACCTGCTGCTCTTGATCCTGTATCAACTGCTTTGGTTCAGCTGGTGTCTTTGGAAACTTGAACACGCTCATTTTGCTTTTGGTACTGCCGCTGCTTAGCCGGCTCCGTGTGCTACCTGTGCTGCTGCCCTTTGAGCGCAGGCTACGTGATCGGCTCCCCTTGGAGCGGAGACTGTGGGTGCGAGTATGGGTGTAAGAAGAAGAGGATGTGTAGGATGATGCGAACCGGGCTGGGTTGCTGAAAAGGTGAGGTTTGGGCATGTTGGTTGGGTAGACTTGGAGTGGTTTGGCAGGTGGATAGATCTGGGCCCCTGATTCGTGCTCGCCTTCTAGTTGTAGGGCTGAGGTGTCGGAGTCACTGGAAATGTCTAGTTGGGGTTTGATGTTGAGTACACCGAGCTCAGACACGAGCGTAGCGTCTGACAATCTATTTGGTTTCTTTCTGATGGTGCTGTTGGCAGATGTTGTCGTTGAAACTATGTCTGGTGTGAAGCATGGAGGTACTAGCGTTGCATCTGACAGCCGTGATCGGTGTGATGTGAAAGGATCTCTGGAGCTGCTTGGCCGGCTCCAGATCTGCTCTTCTGCTCGTAGTTCCTCCGGTTCTTGTTCTTGGAGTCGTTCTTCTTGCTCATAATCTTGTACAACAATTGCAATCTCATGACGCGTCTCTCTTTCAGTCTCACTCAAAGTCATATCCTTCTTGCTCCTGTTGCGGCCCCTCAACCTCTCAAACCCCCTTTTTAGACTTGACCTTGCTCGAGCCACCAGTCGCCCAAACCCGGTCTTCTTATGCTGCTGGGTCTCAGACCTCGAGCCTTGCTTGTTGTGATGATTATTTTTCGTTGCATCTGATTTCACGTCTACCGAGGGGATATTTTGGTTGGCGCTAGGTGACCCCGTCCAGCGTGAAGTCGTTCCAGCACCAGCATAGCTATAGCAAGACTGCCTTGAATCCCGCTTAAGCCCCGTCCCCATTGCAAAATGATTAATCAACCTTCAAGCGAGAAAACAAAAACGATGAGGAAAAAAACAAGAATAAGCGAGAATGAAAGAGAGGAGAAGAGAAGAGACGACAATGGCGGCCAGGGATAAATTAATTAACAATATGGGGTAGTGTGCCAACTGGCTGATTTGCCCTCAAATTCCCAGATACGCACGGCGATTCGCAGCCAAAATGTAGGCCGATATCTGTTTATGTACTGAGTAGACTTGGTCACTCAGGAAACATCATGCAAGCATCCAAGACATGTTTTTTACCACACTTATAGCGCATCCAGCCATAAGTATCCAAGACACAAAATCTAGTGTGCCTCGCTGTTTCTCACTGATTTACAAAGTCTTGCACATCATGTCGAAGCGATGAGATCCACATGGGTCTATCATCGACGTCACTTGAACATCACTTGTTCAAGTCACAAAAACTGGGTCTAGGTATAACCTTTTTTCATTTATTCACTATACACTCAACACAATCATATAGAAAAAGCCGAAATCAGCATTTGGAACCTACTTGATTTAAACGTTAGCATAATGATCTATCAAAAATCAAACTCTAAACATGACTCCAGTACAGATTCAAAAATGAAATCAATAAACAATATCAGGGTTAAAAAGCTCTGTCAAAAGTTGTATCCACACGATGGTTCAGGTGAAGAAATTCAAATGTTGTTTTGCTCTCATCATTAAAATTGAATTAAAACTTGATCATTTTTGATATAAATCTGTACTGAAGTCTTGCGGGTGATATTCACTTACTTGATGAAATGTGTATGAAATGCGTATTCTTGACTAGATCAGTCAAGGTGGAGGAAGAAGAGGAGGGATCAGAAAAATTTTTGGTTTTATAGATTGAAAGAGGTAAGGGTAGGGTAAGTTTAGCCCTGACAAGTGTAGCCCTAATATAGGTGTGTCTTATTGTGGGAGCTTCAAAACTCAGGCATATCAAAGATGACATCTGTGGTATGAAAATAAAAAAGAAGCATTAATGAGTATTTAACGTGTATTGCTATTCATTTAATGTGTGTATATTTATATGGATCTCTGCTAGATACTATGGTAGACGGTCTGTTATGGAAGTTATTAAATCTGCCTCGCACTGCTGTGGGAGATATTCAGGGTTCACATGTCTATAGCAGGAAAGACAATGATCCCTGGTCTACAAAAGACAACCTAGACTTGGCTACAAAATCTGGATTAACCTAAATGTACATCAAAGATATTTTCAACTTGATATCTGAAACAGTTAAGCTTAGACGCCATGCTTAAGCGACTTCCCTCTCCTCTAGAAATCTCAATCAATTGATTGAGTACTAAAACACATGGTCCAAGATCTTTTATTTTGAGAATTCTTAATTGAGTAGGCAGGTTGATCAAAAATTTTGTTTTTTCGCTAGACGCGGTCAAGTATCCAAAGTGTCATAAGCCTATTGCTAGCTCCTAACAAGCCATTGCATTGATTTGCGTCATGTCAGCTTGCCTTCCCAATGGCTGCCCTGATTCAACAAGTGCTGTAAAGGCCTTCAGGTCTACTGCCATTTTGGCTGCACTGCACAGCAAAAAATTAACGAAAGGCGACCGGCACCAAAGATGCACCCGCCACAACGGCATAGGCATTCGTAATCAAGTATAATGTAGAAATAATGAGTTGAGTTGAGTACATGAGGGTTGTTGTTACACTCTATCACCCTGCTTCCTGCCTGGCTGGACATGCAAATAACCACACCGAGTGTCACAGTGCTAAGCCCCGAGTGAGAGCATCAATTGCGAATCTATTAGCAAAATAATATACAAAATGTCCCGCACCTACTCCGATTCAAATAACAGTTGATGAAAAATACGAAAACAAGATTGAAAACATGACTGCAAAACAACCAGTGAAAATGTGGATCCTTCCGTAAACCAAGAAAAAAAAAGAACTATTCCGAAGCCGAAAAAAAAATTTCTTCTTCGACTTTGCCTACCCCCTTTGCGGTAGAAACATCAGTTAGCTCAACTGCTTTTTCTGCAAAAGATTTGCGGTTTTTGCAATGTTTTGTGATCACACTCTCCCAGCTGAGGCAGTCGTTGGTAAGTGCATAAGGAACCGCAAGACGCCGCACTTGGTGAGGATATGTCACAGATTACCCAAAACGGAAATAGTTTAATGGTGTGGCTGGGAGATTTTTTTGTGACATGGTCCTCCGATAATAATTTCTGCAGTAGATATAGCTATTGCAGGCAAAAGGTTCAGCCCTCTCCTTTTCACAATTGGTAATATTTAATACTAATGAGCAAAAATGGCCCTATTGTGCCAATTTCTGATATTACATTGATCTTCAGTTCACTGCAGCTTTGAGGCACTTGTAAAGGAGTCCGATATGGGCCTAGATGAATAACTTCATCTTATTGCATCCTTATGGCGCAGGTCAATATGTCCTCACCAATACTAAGGACAAAAGTATATAAAAGGAGGATTATCCGACTTGGCCCTTCTTTTTCTCTTTTTTCTCCTCACCAGCAATCGACCGAACTATCCTCTTTTTCGACACTCTTAGGAGGACTTACCGCGACTTTACTAACCTATCTAGCTTAACTTTTCCACTCACTTAGAAGATTTGCAACAAGTGAAAAACAATGTGGAATCCCTTTTCAAAACACTCGTATGGGTTCCTTCCCAAGGTTACCAAGTTGACTGCCCTTGCTTCGACCAACCTGTTTGTTCTGGCAATCCGACTTGTCCAGTTTTTCTTTGCCGGTGTTGTTCTTGGCGTCATGGCATACTACATCGATACTCAGCTCGCCGCAAAAACCGATGCCTCTTCTCCTTACATCTTTGCTCTCGTGGTTGCTGCCTTCTCCATGTTTACTCAGTTTGCTTACTGCTTCAGCTATCAGCACAAGCTTTTCTTCCTCTGGGACTTGTTCATTGGAGTTTTCTGGATTCTTTCTTTCTTCTGGCTGCTCAACTTTGTCAGCGGCAGCCTTACCTGTGGTTGGGGTGCTTTCAACCCCTTCGGTGCTGATAAGTGTGCTCAAACTAGAGCTGTTCTCGTCATCCAAATCATTCTGACTGTCCTGTGGATAGCTACTGCTGCTATCCAGGCGTTCGATGTCTGGCGTAACAAGCGTGTCATTGCTACCAAGATCGAGGTTTAATTGCTAAGACCATGATTCTTGCGTCTTGCACCACACAACCGACCATTAAAATTAAGAAAAAGATTACAACAACACACGGAGTTTATGAGGATAATTGGGATTTTCAACTATTTGGGACTATTTATATCGAGGGCTTTTTCTTACGACCCACAGGGCTTTTACTTTTAACGACTGGACTTTACTTCTTTTTTTGCTTTTAACATGGATTATACCTGCTCTCTGGATATTTCTCTTTCAATTATTATTTTTTAAACTGGATAGTTTTTTTATATAGCACTTTTTTTATTCAATAGCTAATCTATTTTGAGTATCGGAAATTTTTAGGTTTTGTACTACCATTTTAAAGGAAGAATCAACTCCATTGCATAGACATTTGAAGAACTTCAAGTTTGCACTGCTCAAGGATCGTATACATTTGTTACTAGAGTCACTTATGTTACATTGCTAACTGTCAAATACAGGTACGCACTGAGTAATATATGGTTGCTGAAACTTGGGTTGATAGAGATGGCTGGTACATATGCATTCTGCATGCTCTCATGTCAGCTGGAGTTGTGTGTTTCATTACACCTATAGGTTCCATAGCAAATAGAGCTGATGTCCCAATTTGGTTTGCCTTATCCAATATGGCAATGTCCGCATGTGGGTCATTCTATTGCTAGATACAAAACTTTCCCAAAAGTGACTGTTTTATTAGTAATATTTTACAACTATTTGTTCCTATGACAGGGATCTTTAGGCTGTGTAATTAGTAATTCTAGCTTTCCAGTTGGCCAGTACTGCGCAAGTTCGACTCGAAGACAAGATTGGGTTCAGCTACACCACAAGAAGTTATAACTGTGAAAACACAGCTAACAAATAACTTCAGTGGTAATATTTGACTCACAAATGCTCTAGAAGGATCATAAAAGTCTCCCAGCCTTCAATTGACTTGACTGGGCATACCCTTGTGCTCAGGCTAAGCAGGGTCCTTGAGATGGGCGGTTTCATAGAGAGGAAACTAAAAAGTACTGCCAAAACAGTACTCGGACCCTTACACGGCCAGTTCTGTTTGGGGACACACTTATAATTCAGGCTGACCTTTCTTTCACCGCGCGTCACTTTGGTCCTGCTCAACGAATTAACCCGCTCATGTATTAGTACTATAATCTATTTGTACTCATGAAGACTTATTAATGGCATCATGAACTACAGAAGAATCTTCTGATTCCTTCTCAACAATTGCCTCACTAACTCTCTCAGTTTCCAAAGGTTTCTTGACACTAGTTTCAGCCTGTGAATCCACTGGCGGCTCCGCATCAGCAATAGGCTTACTATTTGATGCCTCCATAATGACCGATTCTTCCATTCCACTCTCAATCAAAACGTCAATGAACCCTTCTTCATCGTCATTGCCAACTGACAGAGAGGACCGTTTGAGTACGACGGGCTCAGGAGAAATCTGAACAATCTTTTTCGAAGTCGAAGTAAGAACACTCTTCTTCCAAGCTTCCCAGTCTGCCTTGTCTTGAATTAGAATTCCAACCAGCATACTAGGATCAACTTCGTTCAAATGCAACCTGCGTATTCTGCGGGTATGAAAACTGCTGACGTCTTCAAAGGATAGATCTTTGGAGCCAGTCGCCGCAATAGTCGGGCGGGGATTATGTGGATCCAAGTAGAACAAACAATCGCCTTGATAGCCAAAAAAGTAATGAGATGAAGAGGGACGGCCGCCTGCAATTCCGACAGCCTGCGGACAGGACAGAAAGTTCTTAAGACTCTCCCAATACACTTTGTTGACGCTGTCAATGCCCAAGCGTAAACCAAGCAGGATCAGAGTCGGCTTGAATTCGCCACCCTGGTTTGCCACGCGCAGAAACTCCTTCTCATAGACGTCAGGTCCGCTACTGACGTATACTTGGAAATCTTGAGAGTAGGAGGCTTGTAATGCTTTGATGCTGCTAGCAGCCGCCGAGGGACCAAACCACTCGCCCGGCATTTTGCCACAGGCTTCCTCACCATGGCGAACAAAATTATGCAAGGAGTAATGGGCTTCTGGAGTGTCCATAAATGCCAACAAAATGTCATTTTCTTTCGTATCAACCTCGCCGTTGGGCCGCCTCCACTCACGACCCAACGTAATTGTTGAAATGCAAGTAGCCAACAAAGATTGGCTTGTTCGAATCATACAGCCCCACCCGACATCAGATGTAAATCCATTAAAGTCCAGCCGCGAGCCCCCCAGAATCCCGCTGAGGCTGAGTGGCGACGGGCCTTGCTTCGATCGTGGGATAACCGGGAAGTTGGTGCGGTACGTCATCCATATTCGAGATTCAACGTCGTCTAGAAACTCAGGCGGCCATTCTTTCGTTGTGCTAGCATTATCTGTTGTAGGTTCAGTGCTGTCTTCTGGGTTTGGTGGAGGTTCTAGAACGGGACTATACCTCTTGCCCAAGCATATAATGTCGTTCTCAAAATCTGTATGCTGTGGTTCTGAGTCCCAGATATATTCAAAGACCCGCCGAAACCGGCCAGAGTCGTACATGAGAAGAACAATAAACCGAGAAGGCTTGATTTATTGCAGAATGCTGGTTATTGGTGTGGTTGTAGATACGCTTCAAACGCGCACAACCAAAGAGGCGAGGGTAGATAAAGAAGCTGACTACCAAAAGGTCAGGTAGACAAATGCAAAATAAGCTAATATAAAAAGCTGGTAAACAAAAGAGAACTCAAATGCAAAGATTGAAGGAGTAAATTGAATGTCAACAAGTTCCCAGGGTTCTTGGGCTTAAGATATGAGCAGGTGGGTTAGGGGATGTGATACGACTTTGCCTTCAGGTTCTTGTCAGATGGTTCAAGGTTATCACATTGTATTATATATAAACTAGCTAGGAAATAAATAAAAGGAATTCAAATCAGACAGCGATCAGGAAATATCTGAATCCAACTGCCGAACCAATGCAACCATATTCGAGAGACATATAGAGGCATGCTCGCCATATGGATCTTGCAGATCCATATCCTTTGAATAGAGAGAATGGTGCACGTCGTTTGCAAACTGCACATATATGTATTCTTGCTGCAAAACCTCCGCAATCACCTTCAACTTGTTCGGTAGTTGCGACAATGGAACTCCTAACATGAGCAGTATGTTTTTCACCAAGTTTCGCAGCTCTGTGTTTCCAAGTTTATCTACTGCGCTCATTTCCAACTTGTTGTAAAGCTTGCGGTGCTCTGGAATGCTTCGCTTTCGCGCATCTGGCATGGTGGCGGGAACAATTGGTTTCCCAGGGCCTCGTAGTTTAGCGATGTATTTCTTTGCTGCTTCAAGCTCCTTGGTAGTACTTGCCAGGGCTTGTGTCATCTGCGAAATTTTGACATCTTTTTCTGTTAGGTGAGACAGGAGCTTGGACAACCCAGCATCAACGTTATCCCCTGGAATGGAACCGGCTGAGGCAGATCCGTTAAGCGTAGATGAGGAGGTCCCAGACCGGACTCTACTCTCAATATTACCTTGGATGGAATCTGATGATATGATCTTTGGAGGATCATCAGAAAATGACACAGTATTGCGCGGTCCTTCTGACCTCAATCGAGATTGAGTATTAATGTCAGATCTTCGAGGCTGCACACTGGATACGCGGCGCTTCTC
Organism: Geotrichum histeridarum; assembly: GCA_030566085.1. Taxonomy (NCBI): domain Eukaryota; kingdom Fungi; phylum Ascomycota; class Dipodascomycetes; order Dipodascales; family Dipodascaceae; genus Geotrichum; species Geotrichum histeridarum. Next base: position 42,155 of record JAJMHO010000098.1, read on the forward strand.
TATATCGATTGGCGTAGATTGATATGGGGCAGGTATGTCCTGACTGCTCGCTCTTCGATTTGACCCATTGGTGGAGCGATTCGACAGTTGTGTGTCTCTAATGCCCAGTCCGTGCGACTGCGGGGTCTCAAATATTGATGGTGCATGATTGACTGGTTCATCTTGGTTGAGACTCCCCCTTTTCTCATATAATTCTAGCAATTTCTCACCATTAGGCATGTCTTTTAAGAATTGCTTCAATTTCAACAGCTCTCTGGTACTTGCCGTATCTTCTGATTTCTTCTCTTGAGATTGGTATCCTGGCTGTAAGGACCCGTTAGACCAATTAGGACTTGGAATAACATCCGGACCCAAACTATGACCCCGTAAATATAAGGTTCCGTCCTGAATAGGAGTCAGTTCAACTAATGAGCCAGTTTGTTGTTTTCTAAATGCATTGGTAGCAGGCGAGGCTCGCAAGCTAGCTACTCGCCTTGTTTTCAGGTCTTCAAACTTCTTTCCCAATTGTTCAACCATGACATCAATATACTTCTTCATTTCTGGATTGATGTCTTCATTTTCCCTCTCATCTGTGTCATATTCAGAGAATTGCACATCGTCCTGCTGGATAGGGATTTCGTGCAGCTCCTCATCTTCTTCTGGATCGTAATAGTCGCTTAACTTGTAAACTGCTGGTTGTACAGGAGCTCGCGGAAGAGGATGATGAATCGGAACTGTGTCCTGGGCTCGATATTGTGAACCCCTGGTATTATCATACACTGCAACGTTGCTGGCATTTTGATCTCGACCTCGCAACGTGTTTCCTTGGCTCTGATATGTTGAGTATGAACGCTCATAATTGTTTGATATATGCTGGTCAGGGTCATAGTTCTGATCACTGTAAATTTTCGTCTTCAGTTTCTGTGAGGACCGATTCTTTGGAGCGTAAAAGCTACTACCTCCTGATAGTTCAGGGTGTCGTGAGGGTGTTGGAGAATCAATTGAAGCTGAGGATGGCATGTTTGGAACTGTTTTGATTTGACTCATGCTAGAAACAGTGTCAACGTACGGTTGGTGATGATTTGAATGCCTAGAACCATTTTTTGGCGGAAATTGATATGTCATGTCGTGTACAGGCTGGTCGAAGGAATCCAGCTGTGATGGAAGTTCAGACACAGGAATTGATGATACACTAGAATGATAAGAGAGTTCTTTTTCCAAACGCGGAATAGGTGTAGTACTTGCTTCCTCGCTAAATGACTTAGAATATGAATTTGATCTGTTGATATCGTGAAAAGGTTGCCGCTCTTCGAAATTTGGATCCCGCTCAAAGTATGGCTCTTTGTTTTTCAAACCCGGATCATGGACGCGTTCAATTGGCTCAGATTCGTAAGGAGTAGATTGCTGTAGAGGATTCGACTGAGGAATTTGAGGTGTTTGATGGTTGTTCTCTTTTGAGCCAAACACAAAATTAGCTATGTCATATAGATCAAGGCCTTGAGATGACAGATGAGACCGTTGAACGTCTATCAAAAGATTCTTAGTTAAATTGCTTCAAGGGTAGTAGTTTTGTATTTTGGTAGGAATGGAGAGAAATTTCTCATGGATCTCCAGAAACACAACACAACAACGCGTATATTTGGTGGTTTGATTCACAAGATGAAATGTAAAGCCTGAACTGCCATGCAGATCAACGAAAACACGAAAAAAAAAACTTACTGTCTAATCCCAGACTTTCAGTATCTGAGTTGTAGTCGTAGCCCACTGACGAGTTTTCTTGAAACAATGATCCTGGGGAACCTGGGAACCTTGAAGCCATTGAGAAGGGAAAGATATAATAGAGCTGAAGAGACGTGTTTTAGCACCACATAGGTTGATGACACGCAATACACCTATGAAAAGATAGTCTCAAAGTCGTAAATCGCCAGGCAAATGCGCAGAAGGAGAGAGTTTGGTCTTCAAATGAAGGCATAAACCAAGTGACAGAAGATAATAACAAGACACACTTTGCCCTAACCTTTGCCCTGTTTTGGATGGATTGGAATTAGCGAGCCTACGCGGTTGAAACTCTCTATTACGCGTAACAACGACTTCAGAGGACAGGCTAAAGCTACAGTAAGACAGAAATCATGACTGAGATTTTTAAATAAACGTACATAAATCATCATCGAAAGTCACACATCATTAAATAGTGCTCATCATTTCGTAACGTTTCTACCATTATCATTTCGTCGTCAAAGCTGAAAAACTTGCCAGTCTTTACACCATCATTAGTCTCATCTTTAGGTAGAATGACAGGATTTGAATTGGCGCTGCCAGCATCCAAATCCCACCACCGGATTTCTCGCGCTCCAGAAGACACGGAAACAGCTGTTCCACCCTGCTTGATAAATACATGTTTAATTCCACTAGCATGTCCCCAAAGCCGGTGTCTTGGCTGGATTTCCAGACAGCATTCAGCACTGCGTGCAATGTAAAGATACAGTGTATTGTCGCTGTAACCTGCCAAGAGATAAGGATGATTATAGGCAATAGCAGACGGACGGCCTAATAACCATTTTGGCGAAGGAGAGGTGCTCGAAGTGCTTGTTGAGTAAAATGTAGATAGTCGGGTGTTCACTATGCGACCTTCAGGGTTACAGAGAATTTCCTGGACACAAGGTATCCATTCTCCACTTATTGTAAGCTGAAAATAAGCAAGTGAAATGCAGAAGAAATATTTATGGTAATGCACTGATCGAAGGGTGAAGGCTACCTGGTGTGTGGGATCAATGTATGACTTCATGACAGATAGAGTTTTTGTGATCCCATCCGCAAAAGAATAGAGAATGATGTTGGATAGCGACGTATATACAGCAAGAATTGTTTGCCTTTGAACGATGTGAACAATATCTCCATAATGGCCATGGTCTAGAATGGCAATGTGTTTTGGTACCAGTTTTGGTTCATCGTCTTTCAGTCCTTCCAGTGAAACCACAACAAACGAGCCTGTATCAAATCCAACGCAGAACTTCAAGGAACCAACAGGATTGATAATTATAACTGTAGCATTTCCAAGGTCGCGAGTCTTCTTGCCTTTGTCTAGCCAGTCTTGAACATTCCCTTTAGCTAGAAGACTATTGTTGTGAGAACTCCAAACTTCCATTTCAAAACGTGAATTGATCGTAACCACAATGCGATTCCGTGATGCCATTAGAATTTTGGGTGAAGTGCTTAGGGCCGTTGAGGAACTAGGTTCAGCAGGAAATTGTATGGTTTTCACATTACAAATCCCTCGATTCCAGTTGTATCGAAGCTTGAACAAAGATTTCCAGTCAATGTCGGCCTGTCGTTCATTACCGATTGATAAAGTCGTTTGAAATCGATGCTTTTTGAAGAAGTTGGCATAATAAAGATCTCTCCAGATCTTGTTATCACTTCCGATCCGGTACCATCTATGACAAACCAATAGCGCGTCGCATACTGTTTGAAGAGATAAATGAGAAAACACTTGTAATAGGACCTCCTCGTTTAATATGTCGATATTTCTAGAGACCTTTCGTTTCACTGCTGGTCGAGATCTAGGCAGTGGCGCTGGCAGCTCGGTTAATATAGAGCCAGAAGCCTTGCGTTTTACACTCATGTCTTAGAAAAGCTGATTTGGGCATATGAAGGGTCTTGTCTCGATCACAGCCTTCTATGATATCTTAAAGTCATTAAGAGGCCCCGTTTATCAATCCAAGCGTTTAAAGATCATGGTACGGGAAGAGCCGATCTATGACTGAGAGATTTGGAAAAAAGCTGCTTAGTTCACACACTAAACAGCCGATGCCAGGGTAACTTGGAAATCTCCTTATGCACACAACGTTTGCTGCATAAAATTGAAGGGATTCATGCTGGCAATATCTTCCCAAATGTCAATTGATTTGAACACGATAGCTTTTACATCTCAACCATCAAAATGCAGATGCTCACGAAGGTATGAATTGTGGCTTCGGAATGAAATATATTGCTAATTAGTGCAGTTTGAGTCAAAGTCGTCTCGTGCAAAGGGTGTTGCATTTCACCCCAAGAGGTAAGCTTTCTTGTGAGAGTGGCCGTCAAACTAACAACCTTCTAGACCCTGGATCCTGGTGTCCTTGTACTCATCGACAATTCAATTATGGGATTACCGCATGGGTACTTTAATTGACCGTTTTGAAGGTCATGACGGCCCTGTTAGAGGAATTGACTTCCACAAGACCCAACCGCTGTTTGTATCCTGTGCTGACGACTACACTCTTAAAGTTTGGTCTCTCCAGACTAGAAAGTGCCTATTCACTCTTTCCGGCCATCTCGATTATGTTCGGACTGTGTTCTTCCATAGCGATCTTCCTTGGATTATTTCCGCATCTGATGATCAAACAATTCGCATTTGGAATTGGCAAAACCGACAGGAAATCGCTTGCCTGACTGGTCATAACCACTACGTCATGTCCGCTATGTTCCACCCGAAAGACGATTTGATTGTTTCTTCATCGCTCGATCAAACTGTGCGTGTTTGGGATATTTCTGGCTTGCGCAAAAAGCATTCGGCTCCAACTAATACTATGCATTCGTTCGAAGATCAAATGGCCCGTGCCAATAACCCTCAACAAGATATTTTCGGCAATACGGATGCTATTGTCAAGTTTGTACTAGAAGGGCATGATAGAGGTGTCAATTGGGCCTCTTTCCACCCTACTCTTCCCTTGATTGTATCAGGTGGAGACGACAGAGTCCTCAAAATTTGGCGCATGAGTGAAACCAAAGCCTGGGAAGTTGACAGTTGCCGCGGACATATGAACAATATTTTATGCTGTCAGTTTCATCCGTACCAAGATATCATCATCTCAGTCAGTGAAGACAAGACCATTCGCACTTGGGACCTAAACAAACGAACTGGAATTCAGCAATTCAAGAGAGAGAATGACAAATTTTGGTACATTACAGCCCATCCTGAGATCAACTTGTTTGCTGCTGCACATGATAGTGGTGTTATGGTGTTCAAACTAGAGAGAGAACGACCCGCCAATACTCTGAACCAGAACACACTGCTCTATATCAACAAGGATAAACAAGTCAAGAGCTTTGAGATTGGAACTGATAGGGATGATCACGCACTGCTGTCATTGAAGAAGATTGGTAACACTTGGACTCCTTTCAGAACGCTCTCATATAATCCTTCTGAGAGGGCCATTCTTGCAACTACTAAAAACGAATCCGGCAATATTTACGAAATGATTGCATTGCCTAAAGATGCTTCAAATGCCATTGAGCCTACTGGAACTTTGCGAGGTACTGGTGACCAAGCACTCTTCATTTCGCGTAATCGTTTTGCTGTTTTTGACAAGAATACCCAGGCCATTGAGATCCGTGATCTCCACAATTCTATTACCAAAACAGTAAAACTTCCTATTCAAACCAAGGATATTGTGAACGGTGGACCTGGTGTTCTCTTGCTACTTGGTGCTTCCTCTGTAGTACTCTTTGATATTCAGCAAAAGAAGGTGTTGGGCGAGCTCGCAGTTGCTGGAATCAAATATGTGTCATGGTCTGCCGATAGCCATTATGTTGCTCTTCTTGGAAAGCACACCATTACAATTGCAACTCGTACCCTGGAAATCGTGGCTTCCTTGCATGAGACCATTCGAATTAAGAGTGCAACTTGGGATGATCATGGTGTTCTTCTATACTCTACTCTTAACCATCTCAAGTACAGCTTGCTCAATGGTGATCACGGAATTTTGAAGACTTTGGATAATACTGTTTACTTGACGCGAGTTAAGGGATCCAAGGTCTACGCGCTTGCTCGTGGGGGTACTATTGACATTATTGAAATTGATCCTACTGAGTACCGCTTTAAGAAAGCACTCTTATCCAAGAATTTTAACGAGGTACTGAGACTGATCAAGACTTCGCAGCTTGTTGGACAAAGCATTATCAGTTACCTCCAGCAAAAGGGATACCCGGAAATTGCATTGCAGTTTGTACAAGACCCACAAACTAAGTTTGATCTTGCAATTGAGTGTGGAAACCTGGAGGTTGCTCTTGAGCAGGCAAATGAGATTCAAAAGCCTGCAGTGTGGAAGATTCTTGGCGACGAAGCTATGGCGCAGGGCAACCACAAGATTGCCGAGCTGGTTTACCAGAAGCTTGGACAGTTTGACAAGCTTGCATTCTTGTACTTGATCACTGGCAATTTGAAGAATCTGGAAAAGATGGAAACCATTGCGGCTCACCGTGGAGATGTTAATGCTCGTTTTACTGCCAACATTTATCTTAATAATGTATCAAACCGAGTGCAACTACTCAGGGAGGCTGGCATGAATCCTTTGGCATGTTCCCTTGCTAATTTGAATGGTCTTCATGACACATATACTGAGATTCTTGCGGAGGAAGGGTTCGAAGACGACGAACACATCATTGTTTCATTGGATACCTCTGATCAAGATTTGCCCGCCATTGTACATGAGACGTTCTCAGCCAACTGGCCGTTGAAGGCCAGCAGCCTGTCATATTTCGAGCAGGCGATTCTTGGGAAGGTGGAGAATCTGTCTCTTGAAGAACCCGAAGAAGAGCCTGAAGAGTTTGTTGATGCAATTGGCCATGATCTGGATGAGGACGATGGAATTCCTGAGGCCAATGACTGGGGATTCGAAGGTGAAGAACTTGAAATTGAGGATGTGGTGGCAACTACCGAGGTCGCTCTTGACGAAAGCTCAACTGGTGTGTCTGAACTGGACTTTTGGATCCGTAACTCACCTGTGGCCGCCGACCATATTGCTGCAGGCTCGTTTGAAACTGCTGCGCAAATGCTCAATCGCCAGGCTGGTGTTGCTAACTTTACTCCTCTGAAGGAGAGATTTTTGGAAGTGTACCGCTCATCGAAACTCTTTCTCTCTGGCACAGATGGCTTGCCAGCACTACCATACTACATTCGACGTGATTTAGACGAAGAGAATTACAGAAATGCGTTACCATTGGTGCCTGGATTTGACACTCTCAAGCCCATGTTACAGGAGGCTTACAAAGCTATCAAGGCCAACAAATTGGAGCAAGCTATTGCCCAGTTCAGAACCATTTTGTACACTATTTTGACGCTGTCAGTTTCTAACGAGAGTGAAGCTGATGAGTGCAAACGCATCATTGGCATTTGCCGGGAATATATTTTGGCATTTTCGATTGAGCTGCAACGCCGAGCTCTGCCAGCGACGGAAACCAAGCGGCGCCTAGAACTGGCCGCATATTTCACGATACCCAAACTGGAGCCTATGCATGCTCATTTGCCGTTGAATGTTGCCATGCGAGAATCGTTCTCCGCAAAGAATTATGCTTCTGCAAGTTCCTTTGCTTCTCGCTTCCTCAAGATACAATCAAGTGGACCAGGTGCTGATATTGCCAACAAGATCAAGCTTAAGAGCGATCAGCAGCCTCTGGACGCTGTTGAGATTGACTATGATCATTTTGCGAAGTTTGATGTTTGCCCTGCTACGTTGACACCTATCTACAACGGAACCTCTACAGCTGAAGATCCGTTGACAGGCGCCAAATATCATGCTGAGGAGAAGGGTACAGTATGCAAGATTACTGGTGTTAGCATTGTGGGTTCCCCTGCCACTGGTCTAAGACTGTTCATCTAGACTTGTTTTTTGTCATTGTTACTGTTTACTATGCGGACATAGAAGTCTTAGATACCTATAATATTATGCCAGGTGTAATGTAGACCAATTATCGAGTAAATGGGACCCAGAGCAGCCTATTCTATTGGAGATGCTTACGGTTGAACGTTGATTCGTTCAGTAGTTACTATTGGCTTTCTAAACCTCTTATGGATGAGAATCAGGGCTATGCTCCCACTAACGTGCACGGCTTTGGCTGAGAATATTATGAAGAGCAAACATATGATTAACCCGCAGAAAAAAGAAAACAAAAAAAAAAAAAAATTATTGAAACATGAGCTACCATTGCGTATTCTTATTATCTTGTGAACCACGGTATTTTCACCCCGTCAATAGTTGGCAAAAGAAGTGATTTTTTTTGTTTTTTCGTTCAGTCTAGATCGATCTATTGTTGCTCACTATAGCCTCCACCAAAAATCCCTCAACTTTCAACGCATTTCAAACCAAAAAAAATTCCAAAAGGCGGACGGCCTAGTTTGTACGTTGAACCAGGTAACTTACCCAAAGGTTTCTCCACACTTTTGAAGTTGAGTTCCTGAATTTTTATTGTATTTTTCATTCAGAAAAAAAAATTGGTTTGAAATTTTCAATGGTATAGGCTTATAAGTCAATAAGAAGATATGTACAAAGATGATAAGGCTGATGTTGTCACAAAAAAGAACTTGCAACACAAAAACCCAGAAAGGAAATATTCAAGGAACTTTTTCACTTTGAACTGCTGCTGCCATGGATTTTCAACTGCGAAATTTGCCAAGGACAAGAAACCCAAAAGCAGAGAGGCTTACAGAACCAGAAACAAGTTGATATATAGTACGTATACACGTACTGCGAGAGTGCGGGATTTTTTTGTGCTTGTTTTATTTTATTTATCTTAGCATGGAAACTTGCGTTGAAGGACTGATGACTGGTCAATTTCCATATGATAAATAATGAAAAGCAAGGAAAAAGAAAACAATTGAATATTGATTGATGGCCAGTTAAACAATTTCGACCTCCAGAATTCTATTAAGCTTAAATTAGGGCTTGTATTCAATCGGTCGCCTTAATGACTGTACTCCCCATGTTTTGAGCCCGCCAGGACAGAGGGCCGCCCAACTCAGTGATCCATTAACCAGGCTTTACCAGACAATAATTTCAAGACTTCCATTGATTTTTATATGTTCTATTGTATTACTGAAAAGAAAGAAAACAAAAGTTTACTTTGCCAAGAGTTCTCAGCTACGCCCCACAAGCCCGAAATCCTAGGCCTACGCTTGGAAACGCTATATAAGACATTTTGATTCCGCTGTGATTAAAGGTCAGAACAGTTGAATACAAAGTCATATATACTGACAATTCTAAACTACAGTTAGATTCTTCATCTACTTTATTTTATATTCATTTTGTGTGCGTTTTTAAAGCAGCAGCAGCTCTTAATCCACTTTTTGGTCAAGGTATGAAGCAGAAGCTTCAACAGTTAGCAAAGAAGCTGGTAGCTCCATCTTTCATTTCATTGCACTATGGTTATCTCGGACTTTGGCTGCTTGTCGGCACCATAATCATTTACCCCATCAAGAACATTCCGTTCATTGATGCCATGTTTTTTTCCATGAGTTCAGCGTCTCAGGCAGGACTGAATCCGTATGTTAACATTCCATCTCTCCATCCCAGTCATTGAAGTTTTAATCTTCTAACATGGTTCAAGTGTCGATGTACCGCTACTCAAGCTATATCAGCAGTTGACTCTGTACGCTATTATGATGGTAGCAAACCCGATTTTCATTCACTCCTTTGCTGTGTTTCTCAGGCTTCATTGGTTTGAAAAGAAAATCGACAACGTTAATGCGAAATCAAAGTTGCAGTCCCACATGCGTAGAACTGCAACTTTCAACACGCAGAATGGCGATACCGAGCTTGGAGTGAAAAAGTCGCACGAGCCTCATAAGCTCTCCCTGGACTTGAGTAGTTCCCGGAAGGTGTTCAAAAGCATTGCTTTGCCCCAGTTGTTTTCACCTTCTTCGCAGTCTGGTTCTTCGACGAAAAATGGACTCTCCTTGGTTGAACCAGAGATCAAGGCCCCACAAGAGACAACAGTTGAAAAATCTGAAACAAATGTTGAAGTCTCTAAACCAACAGCGCTTGTTGATAGAGACATTAAATTTGTTGATTCTGTTGCTCCTACGGCAACGAAAGAGGGAAACCTTAGCAATAAGGCTTCTGATTTGGCTGATTTGACTGGAAAAGCCCACGCAGAGTCATCAAGTGCCTCTGTCACTTCTTCCACTGAGCTTTCTACTGGTTTGCAAAAGCCCCAGTTTGATGATGTCACGTCTTCACCTCCCTTGAAGCGGTCAAAGACAATTCATCAATACAGTCAAATTGACGGGACTCTTCAGCGTACCGCTTCATTTGACCAGTACCTTTCCTCAGTTCGCCACGAAAAGAGTCTGACAAGAGTTTTGAGCGCAAACTATGTTTCTTGGCAGCCTACTATTGAAGGAAATTCCGTCTTTGTTGGTCTGACTCCCGAGCAGCGCGAGGAACTGGGAGGTGTTGAGTACCGCGCTTTAAAGTTGCTTTCCCGGATTCTTATTACGTACTATGTCGGTTTCCATCTGATGGGAGCTCTCATGCTCATGGCTTATGGCATGATCAAGCAGAGCTCTTATCAAGACACTGTGTATACTCCTGCTGGTATCCATCCAGTCTGGTGGGCAATTTTCACATCCAGCTCTGCGTTCACCAATTGCGGACTCACTCTGACTGCCAACTCCATGCTGCCATTCCAGCAGTCTGTGTTCCCTATTCTTGTATCCGGCTTTTTGATTATTGCAGGCAACACTGGATTCCCAATCTTGCTGAGATTTTTCATTTGGGTCATGTTCAAATGTGTCCGAAAGAATGGTAGAACCCATGAATCGCTCGGATTTCTTCTTGATCACCCACGCCGATGCTTTACCTTGCTGTTTCCGTCTTACACAACTTGGTGGCTTTTGATCGTTCTTTTGGCTTTCAATGCCGTGGATCTCATCATTTTCTGTGCTTTAGACATAAACAGCCCTGTGGTCAACTTTATGCCAGTTGGGCATCGTATCCTGGATGGCCTCTTCCAATCCGTTTCCAGTCGCACCTGTGGATTGGCCGTTTTCGATCTTTCGCAAACCCATGTTGCAGTCCAAGTCACTTACATGGTTATGATGTACGTGTCTGTGTTGCCCTTGGCCATGAGTATTCGCAGCACAAATGTGTACGAAGAGCAATCTCTGGGTGTGTATGTTGACCATGAAAATACCGATTCAAAGTCTCCTAGCCTCATTGCCACTCACTTGCGCAAGCAGCTTTCGTTTGACCTCTGGTTCGTTTTCCTGGCTCTTTTCATCATTACCATTGCTGAAGGAGACAAGTTATCACCTACTGGCAACCCTTACTTTTCAACCTTTAGCGTCATGTTTGAGATTGTTAGTGCCTACGGCACCGTTGGATTATCTCTCGGATTTCCCAACACTAACACCAGTTTTACCGCGCAGTTCTCTGTTGTGTCAAAATTGGTTATCATTGCTGTCATGTTCAGAGGTAGACATCGTGGCCTGCCTTACGCTTTGGACAGAGCCATTATTTTGCCTAGTGACAAGCTGGACAAGGAGGATAATGCTCAAGAGAGGCTGATGAGAAGAGCTACTGAGGTTCTTCCATTGCACGAGGGTAATCCAGTCATGGTTTATGGAAGAGCGCCTGGTTCTCAAGAAGGTGCAATTGATTCTCTCAAGAAAGACTAGATGCTATGAAATGAAGACAGTTTTGCACTTCTTTGAAGTGTAAGCAAATTGTCTTCCTCCTTGTGGAAAATCTTATACTTTATGCTGAAACATTTTAAATATAACCAAATTCAAGTCTCCATATTTTGCCAAGTTCAATCTTGAAAGTTGTTGTCGAGTTATCTCAGATATCGAGTTATCCCATGATCCATAATAATACTTTGTGTTCCCATATTCCCATATGTGTATGTTGAAATTTTTTGTTACCCGGCATCATCTTTCTGCAAATCACAACGCAGAAAATCTTTTGTTCTCACCACCTTCACCGCAATCACATACATCCAAAATGGCGACATCACTACCTCGGGGGTCCTTGAGACTTAATGTTGGACTCAGAAATGTCTCATCTGCTCGCCTGTTATCTACAACCCGGTTTTTGAAGCAAGATACAGCTGGTAAGTACTTTGAATCAAAGATCATTCAACCCACTAATGTTCCTTAGAATCTACCAAGCCTCCGGCAAAAGAAAAGTCCTATAGCATGGGTGACTGGTCTAAGCATGCAAACCAAGCTCGGGTGCGCTCCGAGGGCACGAGAAATGTCATGAAGGAAAACATTCTGCGAGTTCAGCAAATGGACGCCATCCCACTCAACAACGAGATCGACCCCATCCTTGTGCGAAAGTTCGAGCCTCTGACCACTTACGATCCCTTCGACTTCTCCATGACTAAGTACAAGATGGAGAGAGCCCAATATTTCAATGCACCGAAATACGATCTGTTCAATGCTTCCGGTCAGGATCCTCTTGAATTTTGGAAGAACCCCGACGCACTCTCAGAGTACGTGACGACGAATGGAAGAATCATTCAAGGTGTGCAACTGGGACACTCTGGAAAGACGCAGAGACGATTGGCAAAGGCGATTCGAAGAGCTAGAGCTGCTGGACTTATGCCTTACTTCCATAAGTCAGTCAACAACATCCCCAAGTAACTGACCTCCTCGACTGGAATTAGTTATAAAATGTACATATATGAATGATATTGTTTTCTCTTGTTGATATATCAGTTTTTTTTTCCTCTTTTTTTTTTGTGATTCCAGCATAGTTCTGTTGTATCAAGATAGATTGTAGTTTTGTCTGCCAGAATATTTCGAGATCAATCCCAACCCACTTGATTTCACTTTGAACCATTTCACCATACTTGCATACCATACACATACACACTGAGAAATACACCACGCGTTTTATACGTATTTATAAGGGATTTTTGTTATCAGCAGGTGTAATTCTGCTCTAGCTGTTAAGTGACGCGTGTTTTCAAGACCGAATGTATGTATATCTCCGCCATTGATGTTGTATTTGCTTTTGGATCTCAGAACCAGATTCAAGACTTTATTGGCATACACACCCTTTATTCAAAGAATTTTTTCATTGATCTTGAAACTAACTAGTCGGATAGCCTTTTTGCATTCACTATTTCTATTCTTTCTCTTCTTTTGTTACCGTTGAATGGCAAGCTTTTAGCTCGAACCCTTAGGCCACAATGCACCTTAGTCGACCATCACAACTCACTTCTTTTTATCTGATTATCTTTGAAATCAACGATTTATAATGGATCTGGATTATGTCTCTGACTCTGAGGGAGAGTTTGAAGAACTCAGCTTTGAAGGACTTTCTTATAGCGACTCGGAGAACTCGCAACTTGATCCAGGCCCCCACACTAACATACAACAAATTTCAACTCAAGTATGTGAACACCTACATTGATTTTACTGCTACTAACGAGTTTAGTCCACCTCTCATATTTCGCAAGCCTCTAGATCTCGAGTATCAGGTTCAAGACCACTTCAAGTGTACGGTCATAGATCAAATCACAGATCAAGCTATAAAGCTGCTGAACGGTATGGTGTTGCTGATACTACAAGTGATAATGGGAACCCTTCTATTCAGGACGGTACGTTGAGATCAGCATCTGTTGAAGGAGTATCAGAAATTGCATCCTCTTCTTCTCAGCAAGAATATCGGAGAGAGCTCAACGTTGATACTGCTACTCATTCAGAACCTCTTGCTGATCAGAACGGTTTACTTGGATTGTCGACCAGCTTATTCACAGACCCTCCTCAAAGAAATGACGCAGATGAAGTTGTTATGATTGACTCGCCTCAGCTTATGACTTATGATGATGGGCAAGATAGTGTATCATTACCTGACCATGTGGATACTATCCCGGTTCTCTCTCCCGCACAGTCAGCCCCAGCCCTCGAGAACCTCTTTTCTTCTGATGAACCTCCAATTGCATACACTTCTAATGATCACTCTCAGCATTCTCCATCTCAAAGCATTAATGACATACCAACTTTAAGCATCGCAGCACCTGATCCATCATCAGCAAGCGCACTTTCAACCAGCATAGGTCCAACTTCCACACCTTCAACTAGCATTCAACCTGGCAACTCCTCAGCTTTGCCCACAATTGACGAAGATGCAAGTGTACAACTTGCGCAAATCTTGGCAAATGAATCTACCACACGCAAAATGCGCAAGCGAACTATTGCACAACTCTATCCATATTCTACGGAAATGGTGCATTATAAAACCTTGGTACGAAACGGCGGATATCGACCCACCCGACTGATTGATTTGAATGATGATACTCAAATAGATCCCACGGTAGAATATGAAGAGCGCCCACCACATTCCTCAGACAGAGCTGCACACAAAGCTCACCCAGCTCATCGAAGCCTTAGTGATTCTCATGATAAGCACGCACAGTCAAAACATGGCCGATCTGATCTTCAATCAGCCTATTTGACTCAGCAACCTGCATCGAGGCGTATCATTCGTGATAGCGAAGATGAAGCTAGCGATTTAGAGAACACTAAAACTCCATCCCGTCACCAGCAATTCTACTTTTCTGATACTGAAGATGAAACCTCACAAAATCAAACAGGTCAAACGGATCTGAGGGTTATCGAAGATTGGGATCCATTCAATAGCGACGGTGATAGCGACAGTGATATTTCACTTCCTCAAGCTCGCACGAAGGGTGCACTTCCTGCTTCTTTTATTCCTGAACATGGTTCTTCACATATTGCTTCCATCACACCGCGAAAAGGTGTTGCAATCAACAAGAAGGGACATGAAAAACATTCTGTGCGACGTGAAATACCCAGCCATAGAGAGTCTTCAGTAAATGCAAGACAAACAGAAGCTACAGATGGTGATATATTTGATCTCGATCAGGTTGAGATTACAGAAGTCAGGGAAAGCGAACAGTCTAGGGTTGAGCATGGTTCTTCCTGGCAAAGGTCTAGTTTCCCAGCTCAATCAGGGCGACAAACTGACATCCGCGATTATGGAAATGATTTTAATGGAGCTGAAGAGCACGACGTCGTTGACCACATGGTATCGAGAACAAGTAGACCCAGAGGAGAAGCTAAGAAACCTAAGACCAAACGGAGGAATGGAGCGAGTAGAGCTGTTGCGGTTTCTCGGAATCCACGAACCTCCGGTCACTCTTCAAGGGGCTCAAAGAAAACTAAGAAAAAACCTACCTTTCAAAGCATCCCATCAAAACGGTTTCATGGCGCAATCATCCAAGATTTTGTTAATAGCTTTCAAAATCTGTCCACTGGTCCCCGAGCCTTTCCATCTACTATTAGTGCTAGTGACCCAAAGCCGGCGAACGACGGAGTAGCAAATCCCAAGCAGACAAAACGACGAGGACCAAAAACTCTTGCAATTGTATCAGGTCTTCACACTCCCAGAAACAAGCCCAAGGTTCACTCCCATATTTTTCAAGTCGAGACTGGAAGTTATGTGCCCCGCGTTTTGCCCAAGCGGCCAAGGCGGCCACAGGCTCCAGCTGCTCCAATTGAATTTCCAGCCGCAGCGTTCGACACCTTTCCAGCAGTACCTCAAGTTGTTCCTCCCGAAATCCCTGCATTGATGCAACATGATTTACTGTCGAGAGATATGCCAGCTGCTCTATATGCGCGTCATCCACTAGATGAAAGTGCTATTGAACCGACTCACATAATTCCAACAGACTGCGAAACTGCTCAACGATCTGAAAATTTTAGTCCTGCAGATCATTCGCGAATTGCTCAAACTCACTTTGAACAACAATTCCGGAATATTGATCAACCGCAGCGTTCTGGTGACTATTTCCGATCTTCTCTACTTTCTATTGTTCCGCAGAAATACCACGATGATAAACCCAGTATTAGGTCGTCATCAATAAATTTGAGCATGATTACGCAGGAGAGTTACTCTTTTAATTTCAACTTTTTCCCGTTCCCTAGCTCTGTTCGATTTGAAGACGACTCATTTGTGGGATCTGGAATTTTTGAAAAGATAGTGGTCACATTTGGTCAAAGAAAACCCATTTCTGGTCCTTTGAGTGGATACTTTGGAGCGGAAATTGGAAAGCTTGTATGGGGTGAATTGAACTCAGAAGTCATTTCTTCGTTTAGAGCGTCTTGCGGTCATGTTGTTCGCTGGATTACAGAGTTTCAGGATTCGATAACGAGCGAGCATACTGAGTCATCATATCATTTTTGGAAGTTTTCAAGTGAATACTTTGCTCATAAGTTGGATCTTGGCCCAGTTGAAGATGTTGAGCAGGTATTAGAAATCATAGGCAAATCTCTCTCTGCCATAATGGACTGTTTGAATATCTCCACAAGCAAGCACTCTAAGTGGAAGGAGCTAAGTTTAACTTCGGTTATGGCTCTTTTAACGCTTCTATTCGCCGCTTTGCGATTTTACTTGTACTTGGATAGGCCTAGTAATTGGGTTAAACTGTTCTCTGATGCGTCTACTTTCCTTGTGAAACGATTGCTCTCCAGTTTCAATGAAATATCACTCAACGTGCGTTCTCAGAGACACGCCAATTCTGTCATAACGCGGAACACGTATCTGATTGAAATCTCATATATTTGCGTTCACTTGTCGGATGCAGGTGCTGTACTATGGGAACTTCCTTCATTTTTAGACATCGTCAAAACATGTGTCAAGACCTCTATGGACGGCCAATCCGAGATTGCTCAGAATGAAGCTTTGTGGCAATCATTGTTCATGTTCAATACGTTTTACCACATGCATGAGCCGCCCCGTATACCTCATTCTAGTTGGTCTTTTGTAAACGATATGGTCACTCCCGTGCTCGACAGCTTGAAGGCAAACCCGGATCAAATTTCTCCTTCGAAGGCAAATTATGCTAAAGCACTGCTAGCAAGATGTCTTATTCTCATCTCAACTTGGGATTGGCAGCCTGATCGTGTGGTCATTATGACGGCTTACTCTTACTTTGCACGAGTTCGATATACAAATATGGAGCCAAAGGATGTTGGGCATCAGCTACCTGTATTTTTGATGAATACTTCACTATATTCTTCATACACCTATCCAGCTATAGAAGACACGATATTTCATGTCTTTTTGAAACTTTTGGCGATGTGCATGAAAGCATATAAGAGAGATAATCCTCGACAGCTACATCGACTGGTTGACTCTGTCAATGTTCTTAACAACTTCACTTATCCCCCACGCGATGCAGAAATTCAAGTTGCTGACCTTGAGTCTCTGGCGAATCAGTATAGCTTGCTTCTTACAAGGTACAAGTTTTCTTCTAAAAGTACCCAGCCACCTTTGGAGCAGTTAGTTGGGTTGTTTACTTTGGAGAATTCTCATCTTCTTGCACGAGAACTTACAGTCGATGCGTGGAAAGTTGTTGTCGAGATCCAGCTAAACAGAAATCAGTCATTGACACCTGCAATGCATTGGTATGATCAACTTCTGGGCAAAGCTTTTGATGAATATCTTCAACTTGATAAAGCAACAGGCCCAGCTATTATCCACTTGGAAAACCGAGAGATCAGACGTCGTAAGGATCATCTTGAGATTTATGAAAAATTCTTGTTCAAGCCCTTGCAGTATATCAACAAGTTCTTGGAGAACAAAATTGCGCTGGTTAAAAATATTCATTGGGAATCTCTATTGAGAAGGCTGTTCATGAGAATTCTCTCATCTGAAGTGCGTGAGGAGTTGCGATTTGCTATCCTCGATGTCATTCGCAATTTCATAGGCTCAGCTTTATACATGCAGGCTGCGGAGCCAATTCTCGAGACGACTGCTGATGAAGACTCACAAACAGTGGACTTTGTCCTCCCTCTCCAAAATTTTGAGCGAAGAGAGTTTGTTGTGCGCCTTGCGCGGTACTTTGTCTCTACTATCCCGATGCATTCTTACAAGGAGGTGCTGAACGAGCTTTTGCTCGACACCAATGCCAATAGCGATTCTTTCATTCGCAAGGCTATTGATGTATGGGCAGAGACAGCTAAATTCCTAGTGGCCACTAAAGAACAAGACTGGCAAGTATTTTACTATTCATGGCAATGGTTCCGCAAGTCAGCCCGACGAGTGACCTACGAGTCTTATTGGCTTGCTGCGTTATTGAAGGTTTCAGGCGGAGCATATTATTATGATGAAGAGACCAAGATCCTGCAGGATCTTATGAAGTATTTGGTCTGCGTGTATCCAGTTTATGAACAGAAATATGTTGCTGCTGTGATTGAGCAGGAGCCAGCAATTTTCAGCAACTGCTTGCAAGAAATTAAAAACCTGACGACTCGAGATTTTGCGCAAAACAGGCTTGCAATTCTTCATGGTATGGCGATATTTTCATTGAATAATCTATCTTACTAACTAAAATTCTAGTCATTGTCAAAGAACTTGGACTGCTGACCCAACAGAACAACGAAATGGCCTCCGTCTTGTTAATGGCAATGACCAACGCGATGAAAGCTAACAGCAAGGAGTTGGTCTTTCGAAACGAAAACGGGTACATGGGATTGGTGCGTCAAGTGGTTGATTGGATTTTCCAGTATTGCAACAATTTTGACCTAGAATGGTTCATGAACCCCGCTACATTCCCAGCAGCCGTCCGTGAAGAAGAGCATGCTACATTTAAGACAGCCAGGTTCAAGAAAATGCTCCATATTGATTTTAGCAATGAATATGCCGCCGGATTCCGACTGCTCCATTTTTTCTGTTTGGAGTTGCAGGCTTCCGCTTTTAATCAGGATCACAAGTTTGTGACTGTGATTTCGGAAGCACTTGCACCTGAAATGTTTGGAGGGGTTTACAGGGACCCTAACAAAACGGCGCGCGAGTTTCTGCTTAGATCGTTCATCAAGCCTTACTTGATAGAAGCTACGAATAATCAGGCGGCTAAGGTGTTTTTGGAGCCAGTGTTAGATGCTCTCGTGCCTATCTTTCGAGTCCAGCAGGATTTCAGGTGTTTTCTCACTGACAACAATGTCGAACCTGCCCTGGATATGATTAGGACAATTCAAAGTTTTCTTTGGTTCAACATTAAATCTATTTTGAGCAAACCCAGCTTTTTTGTCGACTACTGGGTCTGGAAATGCATCAACACCTGTTGTAAAATTGGGTCTTTCTTGGTTCAAGCCTATATCGATAATTCAGCAGCCCAAATGCAGAGTGAAGTGGAAGACTGCCTAATATCAATAGTTGATTTAAGCATGTTTGTGCTGATCCATCTGGTTTGCGAATTGGACCGATGCATGCCCGAACGAATTCTGGAACCTGAGTACTCTACGGAAGCAGTCTCGTTGTACTACCAAGAACCAGACATCTCCACACTCACTTTTTATAAACCCATTGTCAGCTCTTTTATTTCACAAGTCAGCTTTGATGGGTTGCTCAATGTTTGGCAAACGAAAGGGCTCGTTGTGCAAGAAGCTTCATTCGACACCAGTGCTCAAAAGGCCCAGGCTCAAGCCCAGATTTACGAGTTTTTAAGGTTAATATCATCTCTTCCTTTTGTGGACACGAGAGAAAACGCTGTGGTTTCTCACTTGTGGGAGAAGCACGGCGATGTTATGAATATTCTTAATTCTGATCCTCGCTCACAGTTTCGGCACCTAAAATTGCTCAATCCACGCTATATGCCAGAACGAGACGAAGACCTGGATATTCTGGACGAAACAAGCGGGCTCAATCCGCATACGTTTAATAATACACGTCCTGCTGCGATGATCATGGGCGACTTTATATTTTAACATGGAATGAAGTAGGTCTAGCCCCGCTGCTTTTATAGAAACGACCATCAATGCATATATTTATTACCTAGGTTTTTTCATGCATCACATACATATTAAACACAGTTTACCATTGCTCCTGGGGGACGCAAGTTTCTGTACATGTCATCCTGATGGGAGATCTCGAACTCTTTCTTCTCATTTTTAATATCGGTATGGCTCCATGGAGCCGGAGCATGAGGGTTGTTTGCACCCATCAATTTGTACTGGTGAGAAGCTAAAGCCGTGAAATCTTTACTAATGGTTCCATAATGCTGGCTTGTTGGGAGGCTCTCTACAGAGCCGTTCCTACTACTTGAGTAGCGCGAATGAGAGGATAAGGAGCGATCATCGTCTACTTGTGTTTGAAAAAAAGTTGGATCGATGCTAATGGATGGAGAGTTTTGCTTTTCAGGTTGAACATCACTGACCATATTCATAAATCTAAGTGTGCCTTCACTTGCTCGTGAATTGATTGTTTCAAATCCAGATCTAATTTTGGATTCCAACTCATCTAGGGTATCGGTCACTGCACTTGCACACTCTGTAGATCTATCACGCCTAAGGGTATTTCTGAGTCGTCTGAATGTTGATTTTCTTGCCTTTTTGATCTTCACAAGATCTTGGGGATCTTTTTCAATGAGCTGGGTATCAGTGTTGTCAGTTTCTATGTTGCTCATGCAAGATATGCCTGTACCAGTATCCCACCTTGATTTCACTGTCTCGTAGTCCACATCCAGATCAGCTGCCGACTCTAAAGAAGAATGACGCACAGTTCTATTTCTAAACGTTCGCAAGCCCATCCGAGCGCGTTTAGGTTGCATGTCAATCAAGGCTTGATTTTGTTTCACTGTGCTAGTTGTACAGGGAGGTTGTACCTTTTTCTCATGTGAATGCAGCCGTAGCTTGCTTTTTAGTTTTGCTCGAAAAGACGTTCTGGGTTTCTTGCTGGGCTGGGTATCTGTCTGAGATGCCAATTCATCTGGCTCCACAAATCCTTCTGCGGTATCATGATGGCAGTACTTGCCAGAGATGACAGACCTAAGTTGTCGGTCAGAGGTATTATCCATGGTCTGCAACTTTTGGGTATCAAAAAGCGTATCACTGGCTAAAGCAAACCTCAGGCAACAATCACTACCACTCCACAGGAAGATGCTCAATTTCGTTATACAAATAAACTGCTGATAGTGGTAATACGTGAAGTGGAAAGAGTGATGGATCAAATTGCCTGTGAAGGCTTGAAAACGTGCGTGGGGGAGTTGGGACATAAGTTGGGTTAGGGCCATTGCATCATGAGAATTGGTAATCACCTCTTCAGGGAAGCAAAATCACAGATCACCAAATCTAGACCTTTTTAACGGACTATCTCTGAGGTTTTAAACGGAGTAGAAACCTATTAAACAGTTCAAGATTCCTCTTTTCAGGTCAAACTATTCCACAGATCTATATTCATCATGAAGGCATACTACCACGACAACCTGGACGCCCAAGACAAGCGTGAAGACCATTTCACTGGTGAGGAGCTTAGCGTTGAGCAGCTCAAGAACATCGGTGTTCTCGCTTACCACTTCGAGAACATGGCCGACGTCGACGCCCTTGCTAAGGAGCGTGACTACGTCTCCCGCGACGTTGTTGAGATCACTCCCGAGAAGATGGGCGGCCAACAGATTTACGAGGAGAAGCTGAAAATTTTCTACGCCGAGCACTTGCACGAGGATGAGGAGATTCGATACATTTTGGACGGTGAGGGATACTTTGACGTCCGTGAGAGAAACGACCGATGGGTCCGATGCAAGCTCCAGAAGGGCGATTTGCTGATTCTCCCTGCCGGTATCTACCACAGATTCACACTGTCCACCCAGGACTACGTCAAGGCCCTGCGACTGTTTAAAGAGGAGCCCAAGTGGATTGCTCACAACCGCCCTGACGCTGACGAAAACCCCTACCGAGGCGAGTACCTCAACTCATTGGCTTAAAATGTGAGCCTGCTTTGATCAGTAGCTAGTAACTGCTTTTTGAATGAAACGTTTGTTTATGAATCAGGATTCGACATCAGTTTAAAGTGAATCAGGATTTGACTCAAGTTTAAAGTGACTTCCTGCCTAACGTTCTTGCAGAAACAAGGCCAAGGAAACGTCGCTGGTTGGTTAGAAAAATGCCTGTACACTATGCTGATGGTGTCTTCATTGTATTGTATATTGTAAACTAGCTCCTTTTGAGCCATCAGGTGCGAAAAGGATTTATAAAAGAAGGTTGAGAGGACTAGAGATCGGTAATATATATTGTATCGAATGGGCTTGGTACCAGTCAGTATGATAAAGTTCTTCAGCCGTACAAATGATATAGTGGACGAAGCAGCATTGAAGAGAGCACCGTAAAAGGCTAACAATCAATTGACTTGAACAATGAAAAGGGACCGGATCGACGAAAACTGATTGTCTAGCTCATTAAAGGAGATTAAAGTAGTTCTAACCCAAGTACACTGCCGCGAGCCAGCGTTGCCTGAGGTGCGAGTTTGCACTACCAAGAGACAAACATCATGCCACCATAGATACAAGCGATGCCACTTTAGCTAGAAAAGATGCACCGTTGGTTTGATATTGGAGATATAGTAGTGCTGCATCGATATCGTAGATATATTTCAGCTGAAATCAAATTCAAATTCAAGATCGATATGAAGATTCCAAAGATCCCTTTCAATTCTACAGCCATTACCAATTTAACCAGGCGCAACCGAGCAATGTAAAGATCAATTGTTCAACTAATTCTACCCCTCCGGTATTTGTGTACCAAATTGGCACACAAGCATGAAAAGTATATGTATATAAAGCCTGAATCTTGACGTCT
Source organism: Geotrichum histeridarum (assembly GCA_030566085.1). Taxonomy (NCBI): domain Eukaryota; kingdom Fungi; phylum Ascomycota; class Dipodascomycetes; order Dipodascales; family Dipodascaceae; genus Geotrichum; species Geotrichum histeridarum. The sequence goes on from JAJMHO010000098.1 coordinate 64,497, forward strand.
TCTATACACGCAAGCATGTAATCTACCCATAATCATGCTCCATGACTGCGTATTCTGCACCAAAATTAAACATCAGTTCATCACGTTAAGAGGTTTCTCTGCATCTTGGACACGAGTGCCTATTACATATATATATCTTTAACTAGTTATATATAGCTGAAGACAAAGGTTACAAGTCCGACAACTCCGACAGCTTGTAGAGACGGATAATCTTAACTCTCTTGAAGATCTATTCAATTAAATACATGAAAGAAACGAACTCGAGATATATATAACTATAGAAAGATATTGCTATGCCAAGTGGCAGGCAGCATCCCTGCAAGTTGGCCCTTATTACGCGGATCCATTGAAGCAGCAGCCCTTGATTCCACCATGCAGAAATCTGTAGAAGGCGATGGTTTCCTCCCTCAACAAAAGTTCTTGAATTCAGTCAATTGCCAACAATTGCGTGCACGTCATAAAGAAACCAACTCCAGGTCTCTTGTTATTGCACCCTTTAAGCCTCTATGCCTTGGATACTTGTAACTGAATATTTCGTCATAGTAGATTTATTGTTTGTCTTTCAAACTAAAGCTGAACTAAAGAAGGCATTCGATTCGATGAAATAAGCAAAAATATAAACAAAAAAAAAAAAAAAATTATAAAAATGGCCTCTTGTTTTTTTTTATTTTGACTGTAGCAACCACCCTAAATAAGGCAGAGACCAAAAGTATAAAAAAGTACAAAAAAAGTCCGGAAATTATCCAGTTTGTCCTCTTTTCTTCTTCTTGTTTTTAAACTTCAATTCTTTCATTTCTCCTATAAATTGTCCTTTCTTCCTCTTCTAACCTCTTGTCCTCCTATCCACCACTACATCGCTAGTTACACACACAATGGACTTCTCTCCCTTCAGCCCTCCCGCGCAGGAGGAAGAACAATTCACTCCTCGTCCTCGCCACAAGAGGACCTTCACTGGCTTCACTCCTCGTGAACTCAAGACAATTGACTCAGTTATCCCCATCCAGCACAGAAACTTGTGGAAGAAGTTTGCCATTGGCGAGTTCACCACCAAGGATGAGTTTCAAGGCGAGTTTGTTCGACACGTCGAGACCACACTTGCTCGTTCTCTCTACAATTGCGATGAGCTGGCTGCATACCAAGCTGCCTCACAGGCAATCAGAGACCGTCTGATTGTGGCCTGGAACAAGACCCAGCAGAAGCACACTATCCGTGACCCCAAGCGTATCTACTACTTGTCGCTCGAGTTTCTCATGGGTAGAGCTATGGACAATGCCATGCTCAATCTCAATGTCAAGCAAACTACCGCTGAGGGTGTTACCGATTTTGGTTTCCGACTCGAGGATCTCATTGAGCAGGAGCCTGATGCTGCTCTGGGTAATGGTGGTCTTGGTCGTCTGGCTGCATGCTTTATCGACTCTCTCTCCACCCTCAATTACCCTGGTTGGGGTTACGGTCTGCGTTACCAGTATGGTATTTTCAAGCAGAAGATCATTGATGGTTACCAGGTCGAGCAGCCTGATTACTGGCTCACTTTCAGCAACCCTTGGGAGATCCCTCGTACTGAAATTGCCATTGATGTGATGTTCTACGGTTACACTCGCAAGTACACTGACGACGAGGGTAAGGTCCGCAAGATTTGGGAAGGCGGTGATTTGGTCCAGGCCGTTGCTTATGATTTCCCTGTTCCTGGATACGGTACCGAGAATGTTAATAACTTGCGTCTGTGGTCTTCCAAGCCTAATACTGAGTTTGACTTTGCCAAGTTTAACGAGGGTGCCTACGACCAGTCAGTGCGTGAGCAACAGCAGGCTGAAACTATTTCGGCTGTTCTCTACCCCAATGACAACTTCTACTCTGGTAAGGAGCTGCGTCTCAAGCAGCAGTACTTCTGGGTCGCTGCCTCCTTGTCTGATATCGTTCGTCGTTTCAAGAAGTCTCGTCGCCCTTGGAGAGAGTTCTCTGAGCAGACTGCTATCCAGCTTAACGATACTCATCCTACTCTTGCTGTTGTTGAGTTGCAGAGAATCTTTGTAGACCGCGAGAAGCTTGAATGGGACGAAGCCTGGGACATTGTTACCAAGACCTTTGGCTACACCAACCACACTGTCCTTCCTGAGGCTCTTGAGAAGTGGCCTGTTGACTTGCTCGGCAACCTCCTGCCCCGTCACTTGGAGATTATCTACGACATCAACCTCTACTTCCTCCAGAGCATTGAGAAGAGATTCCCTGGTGATCATGATCTGCTGTCTCGTGTTTCTATCATTGAGGAGTCTACTCCCCGCCAGGTCCGCATGGCCTACCTTGCCATTATCGGTTCTCACAAGGTCAATGGTGTCGCCGAGCTGCACTCCGAGCTTATTAGAACCACAATTTTCAAGGACTTTGTCAAGATCTACGGTATCGACAAGTTTACCAACGTCACCAACGGTATTACTCCCCGCCGATGGCTGCACCAGGCCAACCCTCAGTTGTCTGCACTCATTGCTGAGAAACTGGGTGGCCACGACTTCCTCAACAACCTTGGCAAGCTCAAGGAGCTGGAGAAGTACGCTGACGACAAGACTTTCCACAAGCAGTGGATGGACATTAAGCGTGCCAACAAGGCTCGCTTGGCTGCTCTGATCAAGTCTCAGTCTGGCACTGAGGTTGACACCAATGCTCTTTTCGATATCCAGGTCAAGCGTATCCACGAGTACAAGAGACAGCAGATGAACATCTTCTCCGTCATTCACAGATACCTTTCCATCAAGAAGATGTCTCCTGCCGAGCGCAAGAAGGTCCAGCCCCGTGTCAGTATCTTTGGTGGTAAGTCTGCTCCTGGTTACTACATGGCCAAGACTATCATTAAGCTCATCAACGCTGTTGGCGCTGTCGTCAACAAGGATCCTGAAATTGGTGACTTGCTCAAGGTTATTTTCATTGAGGATTACAATGTCTCCAAGGCTGAGATCATTACTCCTGCCTCTGATATCTCCCACCACATTTCCACTGCTGGTACTGAGGCCTCTGGTACTTCCAACATGAAGTTTGTGCTTAACGGTGGTCTTATCATTGGTACTGTTGATGGTGCCAATATTGAGATTACCCGTGAGATTGGTGAGTCCAACATTTTCTTGTTCGGCCATCTTGCCGAGGATGTTGAGAACCTGCGCCAGTCTCACCGCTTTGGCCACGCCACTCTCAACCCCGATCTCCAGAAGGTCTTTGACGCTATTGAGACCGGCATGTTTGGCGACTCCAACATTTACAGCGCCCTTGTCAACTCTGTTGGCAACCACGGCAGCGACTACTACTTGGTCTCTGACGACTTTGCGTCGTTCCTGGATGCCCAGAAGCAGGTCGACTTGGCTTTTGCTGACCAGGACGCCTGGGCCAAGAAGTCTATTACTGCTGTTGCTAACATGGGCTTCTTCTCCTCGGACCGTGCTATTGACGAGTACGCTGAGACTATCTGGAACATTGAGCCAGTGCCTTTGGACTCTTAGACTACGACTGCTACGACAATGAAGAAGAAGAAGAAGAATAGATGAACTTTCTTACCGGTGTGCTAAATTTAAAATTTTGTGGGAGGGAAAATGATGCTGTCGCGGACTCTTTCTTTGTCCTTTTTATTATTATTTATGTTTGTACCCAAACACTATTATTATAAACCTTTTTAACTCTTAACATAATGGTCTTACTGAACAATGAAACTTGGAATTGACTTTTCTAATAAAATTGCTGTGGCTACGCTCTGTAGCAGTTGCCAAGAAACCCGAAAATAAGGTCAAGAGAATAACTTCCATGATGACGATGGAATGAAGCTTAAGTTCTTGAGAAGAAAGTCAATCTTGAAAACTGACACAGATTGATCCAGATTCAGCCTCCGAAACATAAAACATCAAGTGCATAATATTTAATTGGAAGTCAATTGTAAAGATGGGAAGAACCCATTTACGATTCAGACAAAACTAGGTGCATAGCTAAGCATAAAGCTATTATGAAGTAGGCCGCTCAGAGATTTAAAGAAAATCGAAGGACAGGTTGATTAAATAACTGCGATCTAACTACAGAGCAGAAATAAATATAAAAAAAGAAACAAAAAAAACAAGGGCTCAACCGGGAATTGAACCCGGGACCTCTCGCAATCGTGCTTAGAATAACCCTAAGCGAGAATTATACCACTAAACCATCGAGCCTTTGATTATGCAAACTATTCCATGCAGGTAGTCAGAGACTAATTGTACATACTAATTATGTAACAGGGCTAGGGTATATTTGACTGCAGGTTTGTGTTTCCATTTCATCATAAAGTTAGACTATCCATAGCTAGCAGGAGCAAGATGATGCCAAAACATTTGCATTTTACTGGGTATATGTCTGTTGGAAGATTTTAAAAAATGCAAATTATCATGGTAAATGGATAAAGTTTTGCAAATTACGATTTCCAAGCTTGCTTCTGGGGTTTTTTTTCTCGAAAAGTAGATATCTTAAGGAACTCTTAAGAATGAATAGCACATCTTTGATTGATTAGTGTTTTTTTTTCTTATATAAACATAAAATTGAATGATTCATTTATCAGGTTTTCCAGTTTTTATATATTTGTTATTTAATATTTCGTTCCAGGTTTCTACAACAGTCATTTCTCTCTAAAATGACTATTGTAATTTAGCTTAATTGAAGACATCTAGAAACAATAATTGAAATCTTTGATTCTTTGCTGCTATCATTTATATTAAGAAAATATTAAATTTCAGCTAACTATTCCATGTCTAGCTTTTGGTTTAACCACTACCCTCCGTAAGAATCTTTACTTGAGTTCTGTCCACTCATCACCAATACATTTAAGAAGATAATAGTTCCCATTACTCTTCCAATTCCATCCTCATTAATTTTGTTGAAATAACATGGATCAATCAAAAGACCAAGCATTTTGAAATCAGATTTAGCCTTTATTTTTGGAGACTGAGACTGACTGAACAAAAACATTTACATAAATATTGTGCGTTGTATGAATGCTATTTGTGTTGATGATGATCCATTCAGCATCCATTTCATAACTCTGCACCTATGGATCCCTTCAGATAACCCCCCAAAACACCTCTTACCACTTTATATTAATAATTTATTAAAAGAACCAACTCTGAGTTCACTGATACAAAAAAAATAAAGTATAAGAAGCAAAAAGAAGTGCACCCACGGTGGGAGTCGAACCCACAATCTTCAGATTAGAAGTCTGACGCGTTAACCATTGCGCTACGCGGGCTTCAGTTTAAGCATTCAAGAATTATGTTCTATATAAAGCAAATAGAGGACATTTGTAACAGTTTTCTGTTTTTTATTTTTTCGCCTTCAAGTTATATCACAACTGGTTTAAAATATAGAAATATGTATTTTATATTCTTTAATTTTGTTATGGGCTGTTTTGAAGTAGTTGGGGTTGAGTTAGACAGCATCTCTGACACAAGTTGGCGAAAAATTTTGCAGCCCAGGTATGCTCAGAAATCAAACATGGAAAGAGGTTCCTACCAATGTTTTGGCTAAATTTTAAACTGGAATTGATTTAAGAACTACACTTGATATTTGTCTGGTTCTGCAAGAGTTGTTGAGGAAGAACCGAGCTGATCAAGGCATGATACTTTCAACACTCACATGTCCTACGCAAGTATTTGAAACCCATGCAAGATATCAATAGAGCTGAATATGGATATCTACCTTATGTTCAACCTATGTTGAACCTGCGCTAGGAATGAGATTACTATAAGCCCAACTCATCGAGTGCTTAAGAATTTAATGGATCAATAATAGAAACAAATAGACATTAAGAATTAAAATATTCAATCTATAACATTAGAAAGTCGGCTTTTTGCAAAAGCCAATTATTATCAAATGTAAAATATTACACTCGCAAGCCCAGCTAGCAGAAACTAACCAGGCTTTCATATTCTTGCAATTTTTTGACGTCTGCTGCGGAATTCTAACTAGCAGCGAGAGACGATGAAGAGGGTTGCTGTTTTCTTGCAACCGGTGCTGTCGAATTATTATTAGTATTGGCTGGTTCTGGTGAAATGGAACCTGGTTTCGGGCTCACAATGTAAAGGTACACCAGCCAGACCGAAAATGCATTGAATAAATGATAGAGCATGTATGCCCTTGGAATACCAAATACCAAGGCGTAAAAGAAAATGTAGCCCAAGACTACTTGGGTTACAACTTGCTGGAACTTGGTGACTGGGCGCGGGATTGGGCGGCCAGTACCCATGATTTCGACAAACCAAATCATGGGGCAGATCACAAGCAAATTGTGATGAGTATGAATGAAAAGAGACCTGTTGATTGCAATGCCACGAACCCATACAAGAAGCATGGGAGCAGTAATTGGAACAATCCAAAACATGAGCATCAGAATAGAAAAGGCCATGTTGTAAAATGAGTCCAACTTGACATGTTCTTGAGGCTTGCAGCCTTTGCGCGCAACTGCTGCCCGAATAGTAGTCGAGATTTGAACAAAACAGCCCACTAGAAATGCAAACTCATGTGGAGCAACTGAGGCAACTGAAAAGAACAGTATTGCTGTGACAATAACCTTTCGAACCTTCTGTGGTCTAGTATTTGGCCATGCTGCTTGCGATACCTTTCCGGATTCCTTGCTTGCAGGGGGCGACAAAAATTTTCGTACATGAAAAATGACCGATGCTGGGATATGAACCAGAAGAGATAAAACATGGAACACGAGAAAGCAAACTCCGATGGCAACACATATAAAGAGGGGGCCCAAGAACCAAATATGACCAGGCTCCAGGCCCAGAAAAAACTGATTTCGTCGAAAGTGCGTGAATATGTTTGAAGGGCCATCACCAGAAAGGTAATCCATCTCTGGTTCAATTGTATAAAGAAGGTCTTTGACCGGGGACCACCAAAGTAGAAACGGAAGAATTGCAACAGCAATCAGAACAGGAAGGAGATAATGCGAGATTAACAGTTTCAAACCGTCAAGGAAACTAATGAAAAAGCCAGATGCAGCAAAGACGCGGAATTGAATTAGAAGAATCGAAACAACAACGGCAACAGGGAAAACAGCAACTGCAGCTCGATAGTGCAAGACAAGTTTACCCAGACTTGCAGGGATGTCAACCTTGATAGTGAGAGTGAGATCTTGTCCATGCCCATCAGACCAAACTTGCAGATGTAGATTATGGTAGTAGTGGCTGTCTTGGCCATAGTGAAACAGATTGTTTGCAAAGTCATCGTCGATTTGTCTCACTCCAAATGGAGTAAATGGAGCAACTCCAAATATTGTGACATTAAGAACTGAAGAGTTGTCAACGTTCAAAAAATACTTGGAATCGTAATCATGACCAGAGTATTGACGAATGAAGTTGCTGAAAAGTCGGTTTGAAGAATCAGATCGATCAGTTTCTTCCGTATGTACCTTGAATGCTAGTAAACTGCTCCAAATAGAAGGATAAGAGATATCAACCATTGATGGTCTTGAAGCAGGCAAAGTGACAGAAACCCCTCTTATGAAATCTCTAAGGGGGTTGTGAATGTTTACCCTCGATGAAGACTTGTCAGTGAATTCAGCAATAGCAAATCCAGGAGTGGGAGTATCGTTGGTATCAACAATTGCAATCAAATCATAATCTGCTAGTTGTGAAACATTGTATTGCACAACCGAGAAAAACTCAGACGTACTTGCAGCAGATAAAGGATAATTTGGGTTTGCAGCTTTGGGCATCTTGAAAACGTCAGATCCAATATTTCGGCAGACCAGACCAACAAGCTTTTCTTCCTTGAGCTCAGAGTTGGAGCCTTTCAGAGAGTCACCAAAGTGAAGAGATGGCTTTGCCTCAGTATGAGGGTACCTGCAAGCCATGGCATGAATGCCATGAAAAGGGGTTCGGCTCTTATGCTTTGAAGACACAATTACCTCGGCCACCTCAGAATTTGCGGGCTGTTCAGCTATAAGCTCCGTATCAGTGAGCAACGTGAACAGAAGATTTCTGGGAGCACTGGCAGGAGGGATGGGCATCATGAAGCTGGTAGGCCCTGACCCAAGTTTATCTACCACGAGCTGTTGATTTGACAGAGAGATTGGCTTGGTCACATCTTTCACCCATAACACTGTGTCTGGCTTTCCAAGCTTTGGAAGAATAAAATTACGCGGGCTCTCAGCATCTATCAAAGAGGAATGGAATTTCGTCTCCAAGTAGTTTGGATATGAGTCCATCTCAAACCCTCCTAAGAAATGCTTTCGGAAAATAGCCATGCGTTTATTGAGATTCTTGGTCTGTGAAGACACACTCGTATCAGTCATATCTCTCATAGCAGCTGCAAAGACATGTCGAAACTGGTCGCACCACACAATTGCCTGATGATCAATGCCTGTCCAAACATGAGGTATAGAGTTCGTGAGAACTGTAAATCCGTTTGAGGGCGGTACTGTTGAAGATATACCAGTAGAGTCCGATGAGATCATGGTGTCGAGACTACCGCCTGCAATAGATATTACTGAAACCGACGCCAGCGGATTTCTGCCAATTATGTCTTGCGAAAACGACTCTTCCCAAAATCTGTTGACCTTGTCGTAGACGCCTACAATCTCACTATCAAAAGAGATTGGGGGCAAGGTATGAGGAGAGGAGAGAGTGAAGACAGTGTTCACGCTGTCTTTACGAAAGTTTGGTAGAGTAAACATGGTTCGGGCAACAATCCCTCCCATCGAATGGCCAATCAAAATGACAGCCTCCGGTAATGGGCTCCGACGCTTGAGAGAGGGCAGTGAGCTTTCATGGTTTTGATATAGTGATAGAATGTGCTGAACTGCGTCGTTGAGATAATCGGCTTGATCGTTTAGGGACTTTCCATGAAAAGCAGTTAGATCTTCTTGAAAGTCGACCGTAAAATAATCAAACCTGGCATTGTTTCTGCTAGAGGATTCAGACGGATTGGGCATGGGTTTTGCAAGAGATTCTGCATGGTGCATTAGGGCGCTACTTGCGGCCAATGCTCGCACCTGACGAAAACTGCCAGCATTCCCAGGAATGAAGAGTACTGGAATACCCGTAGCGTCAAATTCAGGGTCGACTTGGAGTTCGCGATAAAGGTGTAACGAGTATTTCGACGATAATCGGGAATAGTTGAATGATGTGATGTGAGTGAATGATGGGCTCATATAAGACATTTCACAATGCTTTGAGTCAATATGGAAGTTGAAAAATGATACGCAAATGGCGAAAAGAATAAGTACAGAGCAAATGCTTAATAATAACAGTGCACAATAAGACGTGTAATGTCGAACTTTTAATGCGTGCTTATTAGGAGGGATTGGGTTCGTATGCTTGACGATTTTTGTCTCATCACTAAGCTGAGGTTGCGGAGATGAGGATTTGTAACATAAGGGGAAAGAAAATAATGCTGGGGTAGATGAAAAAAACGATCGGTAGTCCGTGTCATCTGGAGAACCTTTGAAGATGCGTTTAAGTTGGGTACACAGGTTTGTGAAGTCTTGGAGCGTGAGCATTAAAAAAAAGCGAGAGGTCTCTAGCTCATTAGGATACGTCTTAGGTGTTGGGCTAGATTCTGATAGTGTTGAACTCTGTACAGGCTCATTTTGCGAGCTAAGGAAGGAGTCAATGGCTACCTGAGATTCTGAATGCTGAGTAGTTTGGAAATTTGACAAAGTTGAGTTAAGGTTTTCCTGCTGCTCCAGCTCGAACTGCTGCTCATAAAGCATGGGGTGTGGCGTGTTGGCTGGGGTAGTATTTGATAAGAGCACAGTCGTTGAGAATACAGTCCCCAAGCTAGTCACATTACAATTCTCCAGAACGCGCTCAATGGCATCTGTACTGTCTGTGACTTGGTCAGATAACTGAGTCTAAGAGCAAAAGAGGTTAGTACAGCCAGGTAATTCAGGAGAAAACACACCTTCATCAGTATCGCGAATACAACATTACACACTGAAACGAAAAATAGAGATGAGGCGAACTTGAGTCGATAGGTTTCGAATTAGTTTGGATAGTGGTAGAAACAGGCGTAGAAAAGATTAAACTGGTGAAACAAAACTAGCAGATCTATAAAACAAACATCGAGTGAGTTGGCCTAGAAGATAAATAAATGAGCGACGAAGGGACGTATATTTGTTTAACGTTGTGACACCCCTGATTGGATCGCCAGAGGTTTGATGTGGCCCTGTTCAGTGTGGTTGATCAGCTTTGACGAGTTGGAAACAGTGCAGATAACAACAGGAGAGAAATGATGCTGACTGGCTGGACTGGGCTTGGTCGTAGCGAGAATCGGCAGTTGAAGGAGAGGCTATTAGACGAGTTACAAATGACCGTTTCAAAAGAGCGTAAAATTCTAAAAGTGAGGAAAAGGAGTAGGTATAAAAGGAAAAGGATGAGCTCGCCAAAAAAGAAAAAAAATTGAAGGAGGAAAAAAAAAAAAATAAAAAAAAAAAAACTCAGATGGTGAAAGTTGACTTCGGACCTAAATAAGAAAGATTTCACATCACAATATGTAGGATGCCATGCTTGGGAGAAATGGCTCTTTTCATGTTTTTTTTTTTTTTTTTTTT
>JAJMHO010000099.1:0-74564 GCA_030566085.1 Geotrichum histeridarum
TTTTTTTTTTTTTTTTTTTTTTTTTTTTGTACTCTAAACCTACCCACGTTTTCTCTATCCAAAGTCTGGTTCATCAATATCAAAAGACTCAAGCAGATCTCTTCTATTCAAGTCCTGTCATTTCTTTTTGCTTCTTCTTTAAAGTCTTTGCACAGACAAAAATGCTTCATAGCGCCAGTCCTCCCAATACATGGAATTTATATGCCCAGGCCTGCAATGACTGCAGTCTAGTGCCTTATGAGAGAATGAGCTATTCTATAGCTAGTAACAACTGTTAGCAAACAGTCAACCGTTATTACACGATACCTAGAGAGAAAAGAAATATATCAATTAGAAAAAAAAAAAAAAAAAAAAAAAAATCGAAAAAAAAATATTAAGCTGAAAACTAATAATGATCGCCGTAATTCCATACCTCCCCCAGAACTATAAAACTCTGTCCATTTCCCTTTGTTTTACGAACTCTTTTTTTACTCTTCTTTCCTCAACCAATAATCTAAACTCTTAAACCACCTCTCTTTCTTCTAATTCTTCTTCTACAAGAACTAAAGAATCATGAGCTACTTCGAAAACTGGTACCAGAACCTCAAGGATGAGACCCATCTTCCTTGGAGCAAGAACAGCAAGCCTGTCATCCCCGAGGAGATGACTGCTGAGGAGCAGGAAATCGCTCGCAGACAGGCTGAGAAGAAGGGTCTTGCCAAGTACTGGCCCATTATTGCCTCCGGTGCTGGTCTCTTCTCTGACGGTTACGTCAATAACTCGATTGGTTCCGTTAACACCATTCTCGGCATCCTATACCCCAAGGAGTACAAGAACTCTGCTGCTACTTCCAACGTTTCTTCCATTGCTTTCGTCGGTACCGTTGTCGGTCAGCTTGTCTTTGGTTACGTCTCTGATTACCACTCTAGAAAGATTGGTATGATTATCTCTACCCTTATTATCATTCTGTTCACCATTCTCGCTTCCGGTGCTTGGGGTGCCAACGGCTCTATCTACGGTATGCTTGCTGCTTTGACCGCCTACCGTTTCTTCCTCGGTATCGGTATTGGTGGTGAGTACCCTGCTGGCTCCGTCGCTTGTGCTGAGGCCTCCGTCCTCATGGGCAAGGGATCCCGTAACAGATGGTTCGTTCTTTTCACCAACTTCATGATTGATCTTGGTTTCGTTATCTCTGCCTTTGTTCCCCTCGTCCTCCTTTGGATCGCCGGCTCCAACCACTTGACCGTTGTCTGGCGTCTGACCCTGGGTCTTGGTGCTATCCCTCCCATGTCCCTTTTCTACCTCCGTCTCAAGTTCAACGAGAACGAGCAGTTCACCCAGAACAACATGAAGCGTGTTAGAACCCCCTACCTGTTGGCCCTCAAGTACTACGGACCCCGTCTTATCGTTGTCTCCCTCATTTGGTTCATCTACGATTTCTCTGCCTACGCTTTCGGTATCTACTCCTCCACCATTCTTGCTAACGTTATCAAGGATGGTGACAACCTCCACGAGGTCTTTGGATGGAACACCGTTTTCAACTTGTTCTACATGCCCGGTGCCTTCCTCGGTGCCTTTGCCTCCGATTACCTTGGTCCCCGTCTCACTCTTGCAATTGGTGTAGGTTTGCAGGGAATCATTGGTTTCATCATGGCCGCCTGCTACGAGTCCTTGACCAAGAACATTGCTGGCTTCGTTGTTGTCTTCGGTATCTTCACCACCCTCGGTGAGTTCGGCCCCGGTGATAACATTGGTCTCATTGCTTCCAAGACTTCTGCCACCCCCATCCGTGGCCAGTACTACGGTATTGCCGCTGCCATTGGTAAGATTGGTGCTTTCGTTGGTACCAAGACCTTCCCCACTATCATTAAGCGTCTCGGTGGTGCCGACTCCATCAGCGGTAACCAGGGTCCTTTCTGGATTTCTTCTTCCCTCTGCATGTTCTCTGCCTTCCTTGCCCTTTTCTGCCTTCCTTCCCTTACTCAGGACGCTGTCACTGACGAGGACAGAAAGTTCAGAGAGTACCTTGAGCAGAATGGATTTGATGTCTCTCTCATGGGTGACAGCGATGCCAAGTCTGTCGACTCTCTTCCTGCTGACCAGATGATCAACGAGTCCGTTGGTGAGAAGGGTGAGAAGAGCTCTCTTTAAGTGTCTTCACCTTGTTTTTGACAGTTAAAAAGTGTTGTCTTTTTGTTGTTTTTGAATTGAAAAAACCAATGAGTTTTCCAAGTTTTTGTTTAGTTTGTTGAAAAAAAATGTTTGTTAAAAATATATAAAATCCAAATAGGGCCTTTTATAATAATCAGTTTTAATTTTTGAAATTACTTGTCTATCAGATTTCTCAATATCAATCTAGAGAAGACCAACAAAAAATAAAAAGAGGAGGAAAGTGCAATGATTTTGAAGAATCAAAGGTCGTCCAAAATGAAGCCAACTTTCATATGATATGATTTCCTGGGGAAACAACAAGGTTGACAACTTCAGTTAGGCTTCAGGGCCCCTAGCCCTATACAGCCTTACCTTTACTCAAATTTTACGACGTTACGAGGCTGCAAGAACGAAGAGACCCTCCAGACTGATCATATAGTGTTGTCTTGTAGTCCGAGACTGGCTGGTGTTAGAGCCAAACGTCATTCATTCAGTGAGCCTCTCTATATGGCTACATACAATGGTTCTCTTAAAAGGTCACGTGTATGACTTGATAGGTCACGTGTCAAATAGTTAGGGCTAGAGGGTTTTACAGTTTAAGGGCCATTGGCCTATAAAAAAACGGTTCCCTTCTTCCCTTCTCAATTTTTTTTTCTTTCCATCTCTTCTTTACTTATCTTTCCTATCCTTTTACTCCCCTTCCTCTCTATCTTTTCAACTATGGTCATCATGGGGTTTTTTTGACGACGACAATCCCTGATGACATGACTTCAACATGATGTCCTTGTAGAACCGTCTTTCTGTATGTGATGTTCTTTCATATATAGGTTGACATTCAATATATCCTTGTTTCTTTCACATTTCCCTTTCATTTCATTTCATTTCACATTATTTCATTTCGCCTTTACTCCCCTGTTTTCATTTGGCTTATTGTTGTTGCATTTGTTTTGTTTCTTGTTTTTTTATATATAGTTGCACTCCTGTTTCTGCCCCGCCAGCTGATACACGTATCCACAGCTTCCGGGTTCTGGTTATGGAGAAGATCAAGCCCTGACTGAGCGCTCGCGGCACTCTAATCATTCAATCACAATCATTCATGCCGTGGGTGTTGGGTCGGGGACCGTGGGGCGTCTAAACGAGAATAGACACTTGGGCTCTGACAGGTTGGAGTCTGAGTGGTCATGACCCCCTACATTTTACTTGCTTGCAAATATATGTAATGTTTTCAATATATTCTTGGTTGAATCTAATGATGCTGCTTCAATTGACAGAGTAAAGTGAATAACATACTCTATTGAACTTAGGTTTATGTGTATAGATGTGTCATCTAAATACTTATCTACAGGGATGCTTTCCAGACCATGGCTGGCACATTAAAACTTGCAAGTCAAGTCGAACTTGGGCTTACCATTATCATTCAACACTCCCCAGAACTTCTCGGCCCCCTTACTATTCGACGTATCCGGCTTCCACGACTCATCATACGCCTCGAACACCAGCGTGTTAATTCCCCATGCCCGGATCGCGCACACCGCGTTTTGCCAGTAAGCAGCGGCGTTCTCGACTGACGGCTCTGATACCCCATACTTGGGACCAGAGGTAGGCCACCCGGTCTCGCCCACCCAGAACTCGAAGTCGGATTCATCCTTCAACGCTTGCACAGCTTGCAGGGCCCGCATGGTGTCGTCGAAAAAGGAGTAGGAGGCGTTCGCTTGGGTCTGGCCCTGCCAGTAGGGAAAGGCGTTGGAGAGAACAATGTTAGAGACTCCGATGGCGTTTTTGGTGTCGCGGCTGCCGATGATGTTCTCCCAGGAGTCGGCGAATCCCACTGGTACGTGGAAATACGAGCGCCCGTCCATGTCCTTCATCCTATAAAGGAGTTCCTTAACAGCTATGATCTGTTCAGGCAATTCCGAGCTGGACGAATCATCCGTTCCCACAATGATGGCAACTACGCTATCAACTGAAATCGTCGGGAGGTACTGAGTCAATGATATTTGTTCGGCTACGAAATGGTCGTCGTCGTCAGTGGGCCACACACCCAAAAACACCTTGATCTCGGGATGGGCAACCAAAGCAGGGGCCAGGTATAGAAGGGTGTTGCAGTCTTTCGCGGCGTAAACGCGGATGATGTTGGTGTAGGGTTTTATGTTTTTGAAGTCGGCAACGAAGTCAGCGGTTTGCTTGCACTTGCCGTCGGAGTTACGTCTGACGTTAAGGTTGAAGCCAAGGCTGCCAGCGGCAGTAACGGCAGAGGCGCTCAGCAGAGCGAGTCCAGCAACAGCAGTCCACAATTTCATTCTTCTCAAGTCTTCTTGGTGATCTTGAATAGTAAGGGAGTGTAAGTAGTTGGAATTCTTGACAGAGAAGAAGTTAAGGGATATCCTTAAAAATTGGCATTGATATGCTTTAAATCAGTCTAAGCTGCTGCTGCTGCCTCTGATCTGTGTTGAGCGGATCCATGAATAAGAGGCAGCTTGTCAGAGTTTCAGACGCAGACGTGATAAAAGCACAACAGCCCTGCTATAGTATACATGTACAATACCAGCTAGCGCTCTGAAAATTCCCCATAGCAACAAAATATAGGCCTATATGCGGTCACAAAAGCACAGCTATACAATGCCATTAGTACTTCCTCTGCTACTACTACAAATACAAAAGAGCTCTATAAATAACTTAAAGACCGTCTATCTTACCTAGGACCGCCAGAGCGGCGTCCTCAACTCGCGTGGCCCGCGACACGCGCACGCGACCATCAAACAGCGGCTCGGCCTCAGTCATGCCTGCAAATGTAGCCTGGTCAGCCAAAATAGCCGCACTCAGTTCTGGCCAGCCTCCAAACACAAGCAGCACCGGAATGTCCTCATTCTTTTGCGTTGGATCAGACTGTGGCACGCCTTGTTTCAAAAAGCTTTCATCTTCAACTAGCGAGATCGTCGTAAGAGCCTGCTTGGTGGCCGAATCATTACTTAATTCTTCGGCAGCGCAAGGCACCCATGCTGTATACTTGTAGCCGTCCGGATACGGGCACTCTGTAAACACTTGCCCAAAACTGCTCACCTCACGGACGCTGTACCCGAACGACTCCGGCATCCAGATCGGGTCCTCTTTGTCGGGTTTGCCGTACACTTCAGCCACCCCTACCACTGCTTTTTTCTCTAGATCCACCAGCACCCTCGAGTTGATGGGCACTTTCACGCCGTTGCTAAGCTCCAAAAACTTTGATTCGCCAATGTTGATATAGGGAGTCAGCTCTTCTTCGGCCCGTAGGGCCTGTCGCTTCTTCTTGTTCTTGCCTTTCTTCTTTTCGACTTTGCGAGACACGCTGAGACCCTGCAGGTACTTGCCACTACCACTGCTGTTGCCGCTGCTGCTGTGGCTCAGAAATGGTACGCGCGGGAGCTTGGGCAGCTTTTTGGCGGCAGCTTCGAACTGGGCCAGATCAGTAAACACTGTTTTGCGTAGGTATGATGGCGTCACAAAGTACCTCAGGAGCCCTGCCAACAGCTCTGTTTCCTTTCCGTCTTTACCACTGGTTTCACTGTTGTAGATCACAATTTCAGATACTCCGTAGAGCGTTGCGGCGCGAGCGATCTGGTGGGCGGTGGCCGCTGCTTGGGGCTTGGATTTACAGTTGGCTGGGCTTATAACTGACGACGGAACACATAGCGTTAGAGTTCTGTTGATTCCTTTTCTAGCCGACTAGAGGCAACAAGTACAGAGTTAGTTTAAAAAGTCAATACATCTCTTTCTTTTCCATGGTACTCACTTTGGACATTGTGTGTGAACTGTCGAGAGCGACTTGGTGTGGACTGAAAAATTTCCAAATGTCCCAACTGCCATGTGCATGCTTAACTTACAGTGGATCTCCCATCCAAACTCAGTTCCCGCCTTGACCATTCTCAGATGCTGAACTGCTATAAGGATTAAGGATTAGAGCCATTTCATTGGCAAACGCGTTGAGAATATAGAAATATAATCGGATAGCGGCAACAATATTCAATGACGACCCTTCGTCTCCACTGCCAAGCACCAAACAAATATAATCACTGACTGTACCTGGCCTTGAAACCATCGTAGCCCACATACAACAATTATACGACCTCCTTTCTCTATACCATCGATCCCGTCTCCAGACTGCCCAATAATCACACTCAAAGCCTCCTCATCAGACTGCGGGCTCATTTGCTCATAAGATCCACTGATTCGCAGTAACTTGCATCATCACGCTGTATTTTTAAGACTGACCCTGCCATGATCGATAATATATGTAAGCAATTGTTGACAGTATGTGTTTTTGCGTGCCTTTCCGTATAAGTTATAACAAAAACACCTATAAACTTTATCTTTTCGTAGCCCCTCCCAGCTTTCCTCTCTTCTTCTTCTCCTTCCTTTCCTTTCCTTTCCTTTCAGTCGACTGTCTCGCTTCTTGGCTTCTTCAGGATCTCTTCAATTCGAATTAACTAGCACACAATGGCATACCCAGGTCAAGGCCAGCACAGCTACGGCGGTGGCTACAACGATGGCAACCAAGGCAATTGGGGCGGCCCTCCATCTGGCCCTCCCCCAGGCCAGTACGGCGGCTACGGAAACGACGGTGGCTATAACGGAGGATACAATGGCGGCGGTGGCTACGGCGGCCCTCCCTCCGGTCCCCCTCCTGGACAGTACAACAACGATGGCTACGGTGGCTACGGTGGCCCCCCATCTGGTCCTCCTCCCGGCCAGTACGGTGGTTACAATCAAGGCGGCTATAACCAAGGCGGCAACCCGATCCAGCACGCCACTCGTGACTCCCAGTTCCAGGCCCCGCCTACTCAGGCCCAGTCCTTCGGTGTGGACGGATACAACTTCCAGTACTCGAACTGTACCGGTCGCAGGAAGGCCTTGCTGATTGGTATCAACTACATTGGCCAGAAAAACGCACTGCGAGGATGCATCAATGACGTCCAGAACGTGCGGAACTTTTTGTTGCAGCACGGGTACCAGCAGGATGATATGGTGATCCTGACCGACGACCAGCAGAACCCCAGATCAATCCCGACTAGAGACAACATCCTGAGGGCTATGCGCTGGCTCGTTGAGGGCGCCCAAACTAACGACTCACTATTCCTCCATTACTCGGGACACGGCGGCCAGACCGAGGATACCAACGGTGATGAGGAAGACGGTTCGGATGAAGTCATTTACCCCGTGGACTACCAGCGTACTAGCCACATTGTCGATGACGAAATCCACGACATTGTTGTCCGCCCTCTCATGCCCGGTGTGCGTTTGACCGCCTTGTTTGACTCGTGCCACTCTGGTACCGTTCTGGACCTTCCCTACGTCTACTCGACTAAGGGTGTGTTGAAGGAGCCCAATTTGCTCAAGGAGGCCGGCTCAGGCCTGCTTTCGGCCGTCACCTCGTACGCCAGCGGCAACATGAGCGGTGTCATGACCAGTGTGACCGGTCTTTTCAAGAGCGTGACCACCGGTAACGGCGCCTACGAGCGCACCAAGAAGACCAAGACGGCCCCTTGTGACGCCATTCTGATTTCGGGCTGCAAGGACTCTCAGACTTCGGCTGATGCAGTTGAGAACGGCAAGGCCACCGGTGCCATGTCGCACGCCTTCATCACGGTCATGAACCAGCAGTCCAACCAGAGTTACATTACTCTGCTGAACGAGATGAGAGACGTGCTTGAAGGCAAGTACGAGCAAAAGCCTCAGCTCAGTTCTTCTCACCCTATTGACTGTAACCTCAAGTTTATCTTTTAAATGTAGCAACACACACACACACATGCGCACGCGAAGTGTTATTGACTCCTCAATTTGGTTGAATTTTTTTTCTTTTCACATACAAAAAATATATATGTCATGATGGTGAAGATGGAGATTGAGCAGTGTTGCAGCTATAATTATAATGGTTAGCATACTCAAGTCTAAAATGAAACAGACCAAAACTTACTTTTTGCAAAAGAGTAGAAATGCGCCGTCGGTAGCTGTGCGCGCCCGGAAATCAGTTCCTCCGCAATTAGCGCAGTGAATCTCATTTGGTTCCTGTTGTTCCACCTGGTCCGGGTGCTCCGGTCCTCCCATATCATGCTTCGAGTCCTCCGCGAGCATCATCGCCGGCGGGATGAACTCCTCTCTGTTATTCTTGGGGCTGTGCGAGTCCCACGATGACACGCTGAACGGCGACGCAGGTCGGGCGGGCATCCCGTGGTGTATATACGGCGACAGCTGCCGCTCATGAAACATCTGGGGCATTTGGGTGTCCACCGGCGACGTAATTGCGTGTCGCATCGCCGCATGCTGCTGATCGTACATGGGCGGGCTGGCGTGGCTTGACGAGTCTGACAGCTTTCTTGTTCTGGACAGTGGGGAGAGCGCTCTGAGGGACCTGACAGGCAAGAAACTGTTACTAGTGGAGGGGCTGAGAGACAAACCAGAGCGCTCCTTTTTGCCCGAAATTTCGGCGTGGTGCTTGCGGGCTTCATAAGCCGAGTCCTGGCGAAACACTTTAATGTTGCCGTCTTGGTCGGCGGCGATAATGATGTTGCCATCAAACGGGTTGACTCGAAACGCAGATGAGGTGGATTGGAACCCCATGGCAGCGGGTGTCAAGCTGCTCTGGAACTCGGATGAGTCTCTGTGGTTAAAGCTATTTAGAGAGGCTGTTTCTGGTGTATCTTCGGTGCGCAGACTGTTCGAACTGGACTTTCTGGACAGAGCGGGTGTGTAGTCAGAGAACTTGTAAATCGGGTCCATGGACTCATAGAGGAGTTTGCGGGTTGCGTTGGGTGCAAAGAGAGCAACGGTTACTACGGATTCGTTGGAGTGGAAGTACTCGTAATCTTCCCGGGTTCGTGACGACTCACCAGAGCCAAGGGCTACTTTCCAAATATACGTGCGCTCATCTTCGCTGCCGCTGATAACATAGGTACCATTATCTGAAAAGTTGGCATGAATTGCTTGTTCTGAGTTTTCATGTCCTTTGAACTTGGCTTCTAGTACCTTTGTTGTGAAATCATAGAGTCGCACTCTGCTATCGTTTGACGAAATCAAAAGCTTAAAGTTGTCGTTCGAGCTGTCTCGTCTGTAGTATGTCTTTGGCATGCTGATGACCTCAATGCCTGTAATTTTAGAGCCTCGCGAGTTCTTACCGTGCGAGCTCTTCACCACCATTTGCGTTTGAAGATGAAGTCCTTCTGTGTCGTAGAACAGACATCGGCCGCCAAAGCACCCAGCAATTGACGATGTACCGTCAGGCGTGAACGCCACAGCAGTAATTAAATCCGGTGCTCGCACGATATATGACACCTTGTTTTCCGTAATACTCCAAAGCCGCAGTTTTGTATCAAGTGATCCTGACAAAAAGAACCGATCGTCCTTGGGGTGGAATGCAATGGACGTCACAAAGTCTGGATGCAAAAACGACCCAATTGCGTCGCCCATTTTCAAGTGCCATAGTCTCACGGTTTTGTCCATGGAAGACGAGAGCAAAAAGTTGTTCTTGCTCCAGCAGAGATCAAGGACATCCCCAGTATGACCATGATACTCTCTAATTGGGTATGGTACAAACACTAGCGCAGCCAAACTGGTGTGCCTACTCCGGCGTCCCCGGCGGTGTGATCGAAAGGTGTCGTACTCCCCACCCATGATATCGATATTTGCCGCTTCTCGTTCGTCTGGGTTGCTGAGCACTTGCCAGACCCTCACAATCCTGTCTGTACCCGCCGTCGCCAGGTACTTTCCATCAATGCTAAATCTTGCACACCATGTTGTAGATTTCTTGAGCCCCGTCTCCAGCGACGCTTTTGACGCTACTTTAGTCTGATTGCCGTACCGCAGTTCCTGGGCCAGAAACAGTCTGTTGAATTCCTTGTGTTTCTTCTTATGGCCTCTCACCCAAATGTATTTTGGGCGCGTCGGGGAACTTGTGGGGCACCCAAACACACTTGCCGCGCAACCTTCGTCTCTGTTTACATTGAATTCTTTGTCTTCCTCCTCGTCATCTTCGTGGACGATTGTTTTGCCTCGCATTAATTTTGAGAGGAAGTGCCGGCCTTCTGCTTGCTTGGCCTTGCTCCGCGGGCTGTGGTACTCGCTGTCCGCAATGGTTGTTCGTTCGCTTATCGTAGATGAGAGCGACTCATTTTTTAACGTAGACGTCCCAGATAGGGGATTCGAGTCGGCTGAAAACGAGTGGGCTTTAGTAGGGTCGACTGGCGAATGGGTCCGTGGAGTTTCTCTGCTGCTTGCTGAACGATTGAGCACAAGTGAGTTGGTGCGGGACTTGAGCATGTTACCGCCTATCGAGTCGGTTCGTTTGATTATCAACTCTGATAGCGGGTTCATGACGAAATTATGCGAAGATTCTCCGTCAGGCATTGTTTTATCGGTTTCGTGGGAAGAGACGAGCGAGGCGATGGACTTTGATTTCGATTGATTACTTAGACGCTTTCGTAGCACATGTTCGCTGCTGCTGCCTGAGCCTAATAGGTTCCAGTTAATCAATTGCGGAAAAACCTATGCCTATAAAGAAAAAAGATTTGCAAAAACTTACGGTTTCCTTCTGACCCTAAAGAATAAGGCTCTTGAGTTGCTGCTCCTTGTGTCTCACCAAAGAGTTTAAGGGAATTGAACAATCCCATAGTGAAGGCGAGGACAAAGATAAAGTCTGAGTACAAAGTGATGCATGAAACGGTAGGAAATTATTCATGATTGTAGGCAGGGCATTTTTTTTATATTAAATATAAATTCATACATGTATGATAAGCTATAGAGTTATTATGAGAGCTCTTCTGATGCGATGCGCCTACTAAAAGAGCTGGAAGCATGTATGGCAATAGCAATCTGAGGCGGAGGACCAATGCTTAAACGAAACAAACAAAAAAAGATTAAAATTCAACACAGTGTTCAGAGACACTCCGCGCGCGCCTCCAAAATCAGGCAAGTGGTAGTAGAACCCAGATATATAATAGGGCTCATCTAGTAGTAATATCTACAGTTCACAGACCACAGGACCCACGCACTGGAAGGGAACTCTGTCGCATCCGAAGTTTCCGACACTCAAAACCATATCCATATGGTTGATGGCGGCCGATTGGCAACAACCTTAGCCCGTGAGTTCTGGTTATAATGCAAGTTCCACTTTTGCCACAAAATATATAATGACCATGGAATTCAATTCCCCAATCTCCGCATTTTTCTCTGTCTTATCAATTGGGCCTTCTGGAGTCGATCAAGAACGGGTCCAGTACTTAAGGCATGTTCAAATGCCGTTGAATGACGTTGGGTGATAAATGGACATAATAATATTCTAGTACTATGGTCCACTGCAGGTAAATGTATGGTCAACTTTATTTGTGTGGTTTGCTGACTAATCGGTATCAAAACTACATGTACAAACATCTCAGTCTAGTGGTGGCAACAAGATCAGGAAAACTGAAATTTTTTTGCACCAACCTTCTGAGGAAGCGAAGACACAGATTTTTCAATCAATCACCACCACAATGCCAGATCCTGAAGTGTAAGCCATCCCGCCGATTTGAAACAAGGCATTCATGTACTAATGATTCCTAGAAAAAAAGCCAACTGGGCCGACGAATTCGATGAGGATCTCTCAACCAGTCTCCCCGACAGAACTGTCACTGAGAACCCCGACGGAACCAAGACGATAGTTTCATACAAGAAGAACGCACAAGGAAACACCGTGCGAGTTACTCAAAAGATCAAGCTTGTTACCGCACAAGAGAAAGTCAACCCCCATGTCGCCGAGCGCAAATCATGGGTCAAGTACGGCCTCGAGAAGGGCAGCCCCCAGGGCCCCAGCCAAAAGACGACATCCCTCAGTGAAGACATCCCATTCAAGTTGGGCCTGAAGGTTGTGAAGCAGGAGGAGAAGGAGCCTGTCAAGGAGGCCGTTGGTGGTGGATCTCTCAAATGCCGTATCTGCAAGGGCGACCATTTCACTTCCAAGTGTCCTATGAAGGATCTTGTGGCTCCCGAAAACGGACCCGCCCCCGGTGCCGCTGCCGCCACTGCTACCGCTGCTTCTGCTGCTGGCCCTGGTGGTGCCAGCTCTTACGTGCCTCCCCATCTGCGAGGCAAGACCGGTGCTCCCGGCGTCCCTGGTGCTGCTGGTGGCAGAGGTGGCTTTGGCGAGCGCGACGACTCAACCACTTTGCGTGTTTCCAACCTTAACGAAGATGTTATTGAAGAGGATCTGCGGGCTCTGTTCGGCACCTACGGTACTATTACTCGATGCAACATTGTGAAGGACAGAGATACGGGCCGCAGCAGAGGTTTCGGTTTTGTTACATTCATGGATATTTCAAGCGCAGAGATCGCCAAGGAGAAGCTCAACAGAACTGGTCTCGACAACTTGATTATTGTTGTCGAGTTCTCTGGCAAGCGCTAAGAAGTAAAAAACGTATTATTATTGGCATGTCGTGTAATTGGTGATATAAAAGTAAATGAACTGTTTGTGTCTTTTTTTATGTTCTGTGATTCGGTCCGTCTATTCATTATTATCATGACATTTCTTTACATGCACTTGGTATGGATAATATCTGGATTCTCATGCCACTCGTCTACACTGACCCACATCTTCTTGAATGTACTCAGTCCAGCCAAAATCGAGCCTCCAATCCAAGTAGAGTACTTGCGTTCTGGAGGTGCATAGATCTTGATCTTTGTGTTTTTAGGGGCAATCATTTTCAGCTCTGACAAAAGTCTGTCACCGAATCCACGGAATAATGTGGATCCACCAGAAAGTACGATGCTCTCAAATAGATCACTTCGTAAATCCAGATCAGTTCGATTGATGGAGTCTGCCACCATTTGGTGTACTCCATTGTACTCTGATCCAATGATATGAGGGGAGAAAAGAATTTCAGATGATCTGAATCTCTCAGCACCAAGCCGTAGTTCCCTGCCATCAGGTAGACGGAAAACATTCGATGGAAGTGCGCTACCAGTACTACTTGATTGATCAGCAATGGAAGAGCTCGACTCACCAGCAGTCCCTGATGTGCTAGGTCTGCGGGTATCTATTGATGGATGCAGACGATCCATCCCCATGACTGCCCATTCCTTCTCTTCCCGTCGTGGATCAAGTGCAAGATAACAATGACGCTCTTTGATTTCCCTTACAATTTCCTTTTCGGCAGATGTTTGTAAAATAACACCCGACTTTCGCAGCAACAGCTGCAGATACTCTGTCACATCGCGACCGGCAATGTCGATGCGCTGAACGGATGATGGAATTGCAAATCCAGAGTACACAGGAACCGCATGTGACACGCCGTCTCCAGAATCCAGAACCACACCCGTTGTGCGGCCAGACGCGTATAAAGCAAGTACGGCTTGTATCGACAGGTAAAGAGCAGGAACATTGAAGGTTTCAAAAAAGATCTGGGCGGCTTGCTCACGATTGGCCCGAGGATTGATGGGCGCTTCTGTGAGGAGCACTGGGTGTTCTTCGGATAGAATCCTTAGCTCGTCGCTGTATACGTACTGCCATATCCGCTCCATGTCATCCCAATCAGTCACTACGCCGTGTTCCATTGGGTATTTGATCTTGAGGAGCCCTCTGTTCTTTTGAGCTGTGTTGCCAATGAAATTGTTTCCTTCTAGGGCTCCTGCCATGATTCGGGTGTGTTTGGGTCTTCCAACGCTATTCAAACAATCAGTATAAGCAAATACAATGTATTGGCTCTCTTACAATGAAGGAAAGAATGTTTTGGGCTGTTCTTCGCCTGCAAATCCAGCCTTGATGGTGCCAGATCCCTATACACACAAGTTAGTGAAAATTACTGTATGAACCATAAAACCAGCATACATTATCAAACACCACCGGCTGGTTAAGAAGCACGTCGTCGTATTCCATTTAGATATTCAATGTAAAGTCTGTCGGGCGGGTATTAATTGGCTGTTGTGGCCATGATCTATGCGTTAACCGACGTGATGAAAACACAAAAACAATAAAACAACAAAACGACCAAGAGTCGATTGGGAGGTGGTTTGGCGTTTTGTGAATGAACAACTCAAACTTCTTTTTGAACTCCCTTGCTGAATCGTTTGAAATTGACCGTCATTTTGCACACAACCCACCATCAATTGCTAAGCACACCCAGCATTTAATTCTTAGAGCACAAATGTCAGTAGACGCTACTGTTGGAAAATTCATTGCCGATGCCCCTCCCGGCGAAGTAAGTGTATTCATCTTGTGGACTGAAGGTGTCTGTTGCTAACGTTTGATTGTCAAGCTTGCCAATATCCTTGATGGTAATTACTAGACACGATGGACTAGAAGTCATGACTAATGTGCTATAGATTTGGAGGCCTTGAAGGATGAGAATCCTCAAGTTAACAGAGGTTTGGAGAAGCACATTGCGGATTATGACATCAACCAATTCACTGTGGTCGAGCTAGAGAAGGGCTCCAAGGTATGACCCGCAGCACAATCTACACCTAGCATTGTTAACATCTTTAGACTATCATTAGTCCGTTCAATCAGAAGGGTGATAAGTTTGTCGACCCAGTTTTACAGAAGCAATTCAGCTACGATCATGATGCAAAGGTATGCCGCGATATATCACGCTATGCACAGCCTTCTAACCCAACCTAGAGAGCATCAGGGGTCAGTTTCTACAGCGCCACTACATCCTACGACATGTACGTATCAATTGCAATCCGCAGCTCAAATTCCAGATCATAATGCTAACCCTGTTTTATCAGCGAGTCGCTGCACTCCTCCTTGAGCAAATACATTGGCGAGCACTACCCATCCGAAGTCGGTTTTGGCGTTTTCCCCCAAGCCGACGACACCATCGCTATCGTCATCGTTGACTCCCGCTACAGTCCCAACAACTACTGGAACGGGCGCTGGCGGTCCTGGTACCTGCTTGAGCCCGAAAGTGGGCGCATCTCGGGGTCCATTGAGATCGACGTGCACTACTTTGAGGACGGCAACGTGCGACTCAAGACCCGCAAGGAGGTCGGCATTGTCGACGCTAAGGAGCCCCTTCTTGTGATTAACAAGATTGCGCAGGCTGAGAGCCACTACCAGGAGGACGTGAACCATACGTTCATTGGCCTGAATGAGGGCTCGTTCAAGGCCCTGAGACGCCAGCTGCCTGTGACGAGATCAAAGATGAACTGGGGCAAGTCGATTGGAAACTACAGACTTGGCAAGGGTAAGTTACAAGGAAGCGGAGACGGCAATGTGCATTTTTGGCTAACTGTAATTGTAGACATTGGAGGATCCAACTAAGAGTTGGTGTCGTTTTAATATAGCGAGCAAACTTAACAGTAAAAGAACAAAATAAAAAACAAGCAATATTATAATGTAAAAGGAAAAAGAGCAAAAATGAGTTAGAGAAAAGGGGCTGGCTTATAAAGCCTTGTAGACAGTATACAAGAGCAGGATGATGACAACAGCCAAGCCCGCTGTTTTGAAAATAGGGTGGCCCGCTTTCACGCTGCGAGCCAGTCGGCCTGCCGACGTCTTGACTGAAGTCATCATATTGCTCATCAAGTCCGAGGACGAGTCGATCAGGCTGTGGTCCGATGCTTGAGCGTGGATATCGTTGGTGACATTGCGGAGCAGCGAGATTTTGTTGGACAGCTCTTTTAAACGAGCGTCGTTCTGTTTTACAAGTGTTAGTTAATATTTAGGGGAGGAAGTCCTAGTGCTACGTACCTGCTCTTCACGCTGGTATGCTTGAGACGAAGAGGACATTATTGTGATCTTGTGTGTTTGGTTCGAGTGCTATGGGGTCTTGTCTTGTCCTGTGGTGGGGTGTTTGAGGCGCTCTTTGTGTCAAAATCAAAGCCTGTCACTCTCTTTTGATCTGTTGCCTCTTTGTTAAATATCAAGGTCTCTATTAATAAATATCGAGGTTTTTTCGCAAAATGAAGCTTTTGTATCGTCTTTTAATTTCAAAGTCGAAAGTGGAGCGTGGGAAGAGGTAAAATACAGGTACTAACGAAGTTGAAGGGATAGGTCTATCTCAGAAGTAATATGATGTCCTTGTGTGTCAAATATAGAGTGGAGGTTTGGAAATTGGGTGTGCTGGGTAGAGACAGTTCTCACGTGACTTTCTTACGATAATTTGAATCACAGAGGCTAGATAGCACCTTGATCAATTACTGTAGGACCTTGCTACATGAAATCAAAGGGAAGCATATAAAGTGTATTAAGTAAAGGGAGAGCTGGCTATGTAATTTCATCAAACAGATTCAATTTCACACAGCTATCATGGGAAAGTGAAAAACAGAGGAAAAAAGGAAAAAAGTACAATATGACAGGTGTACTGCTTTTTATATAGATTGATTAGTATCCCATTTTATCCTGTATACTGGAGTCCAGGAGGAGCATATCCAGGCTGTGATGGCGGGAAAGAGGGGGCCCCCTGTGGGTGGGCCGGCGGAAACGAGGGGACGGGAGCTACAACGGGAGCAGGGTATGCTGAGGGAGGGTATGTTCCCACAGGAGAGCTAGGAGGATATGAGCCGGCAGAAGAAGGAGGAGGAGGAGCAGAACTGGGTGCAGATGCAGGAGGGTATGAAGCATGGCCGCTCGAAGGCTGTTGGCTCCAGGGGTTGAGCTCAGCGGGAGGTGCGTATTGGGGTGTTTGGTGGTGCTCAATTGGAGACTGAACTGGGGCAGCATCATAGCGAGGAGCTTCTGGATTAAATCCTTGAGGCGGCTGAGATGCTTCGGGAGGTGCAGAGGGGTGGGTGGTTGGGGGGAAGCCTGGTGCAGCTGGCGGAGACTGAACCTGGGAAGGCACTGAACCAGCCTGGGGTCCGCCGTAGGGAGCGTAACCAGGGGCGGCGTTACTTTGAGGGGGATACTGAGAATAATTAGGTTGTGGGACTTGCGAGGGCTGCTGCTGGGGAGGTTGCTGGAAGCTGCCCTGGTGATAACTAGGCTGGGGATATCCGTTTGGAACGTATGGGGGCTGGGCGGAGCTGGTTGGCATTTGTGAGAGCGATGTGTCAATGAGTGTATCGTAGGTGCGGCGAGCGTTCATGAACTTTCTATCAAGATCGATTAGATCATCTCTGCGCTGGGCGTATTTTTCAATCATTTTCACCAGCTTAGGGCGAATGGCTTGTGTAGAATGGTACAAGTTCTGCAGCTCCTCATTCTCGGCAACATTTACAGACGACGGCATGCTTTGAGCATTGGTCAAGAGTGATAATAGCTTTTCGATATTGCGCACTTCGTCAAATACTTTTTGCTCGTCGCGGGCCTCTTGTGCAACCTCCTCGGGGGTGGGATCTGGAATAGGAGTGACATAGTTGAGCGGGAAAATGCCTACTTCGCCACGCAGAGAACCCTTCCACCAGTCTTTGTACACACTTTCCAGCACAGTGATTACATCGCCCTTGCGGAAAGAAAGCTCACCTGGATCATCTGAATTCAGATCATAGATGGCCTTGACACGGCTGACGGTGGCGGCAGTCTTACCTGTAACCGGTTGCGAGGGTGCCTGTGTTTGATTTTGTTGCTGGCTTTGTTGCTGAGGTTGAGATGCGCTAGGTCCTTGTGATTCTTGCAAAGACAGAGCCAGCACCATCTGAAGCTCTTCTTCTTCTCTCTGGCGATCGAGATCTGTCATCTGATGCTTTTGGGGAACAGCAGGAGGAGCCAAGGCGGGATTGCTTCTCTTTAATGAGTTGAAGGTATCTTCCATCTGGCGCAGGGATGGGTCGCCCTTAAACTCCTTGGTTAGAGTTTCCAGAGTATCATACACACGAGATTTGACTGTCTGATGTGCACGTCTGTCAGTTCCTAGCTCTAGCAATTGAGTTGTCAGCGCCTTCGAAGCAATCTCGCGATGCATCTTGGATCCGCAGTTCTGCGCAAGCGAGCTGAGCAATACGAGAGAGTAGATTTGCTGATTGGCGTTGTTGCTTTGAAGCCGTTGGCTCACAATTCGAATCGCATTCCGAGCACCGTCCTCTGGATCATCGTTCACCTTGTCGCAGACATCTAAAATGTATTCCCAGTTCTCAGCGGTAAGAGTGGGCGCTGTGGCCTTTTCTAGAGATGATGTTAGCACGATGGCAAATAGTAGTTGCCACAAACTTACCAATCGCTCGCTCCAAGGTGGCAGGAGTGTCAGCAGCGCGAAACATCGACATGCTGAGAATATAAAACTAATGTAAGATCTTCTATGAACAAATAAGAAGCTATCAACTCAGAGAGTGTAGTGAAAGCTGATGTTCAGGTTGTCTGGAGGCAGAAACGAGGAGGGCGGTGTATTATCAACGAGAGAAGAGGTTAGGGCTTTTCGGGACCAGCCTTACGATGGTCATGGTCAGGATTCAAGAGAGACAAATGGTGGAATACAAAAACACTATCGTTCATTATATATTTATACAGTGCCAGTGACAGGAGAAATCTTGAGAACAATCTTCCCTCTAGTCTTCTGGCTTTCAAGCTTTTCAATGGCCTTTTTCCAGTCGGACCATTCGTAAACAGAGTCTATCGTAACCTTAATGGTTCCATTCAAAAACAAATCGTATGCCTTGTCCAACCAATCACCCGGGGCAATGTATTCGTGTATGTAGTTAACCCCAGAGAGGCCTGTTGCGGTCATGAGCTTGCGACCAATGTTCCATCCACCAGCGTTGTACGCCAACTTGGGAGACATGGGGATGTCCCCCACTAGAGTGACGTAGGCGGATCCTGCTGAGTAGGGCTCAAGGATGCTTTGGGCTTGGAATAAAACGTTTGTGCCGCCCACGCAGTCGAGAATGAGTCTGAATTTCTTTCCGCCAGCTTCATTGTTGGCATGGGTCATGTTTCCAGAAGGCATGAACTCCTGGCTCTCTAGTTTCTTTTGGCCCAAGACGTATTTCAACGAATCGCCCACGTTGGTAGCAGACTTGTAGTCAATGACCATATCGGCGCCTAATTCTCTGACAAAAGCATCGCTCTTTGAAGATGCTGTAGTCACAATTTTGTCCACATTAAAGTGGTTTCGAGCCAGTTGGATAGCGAACTGTCCAGTCGATGTGTTTCCGCCCAGAATGCAAACCCAAGCCTTGTCATCCAGTTTAGCGTAGCTCATGGCCCGGTAAGCAGCACCAAAAGAAAGCGGAAAAGCAGCAGCTTCTTCAGGTGACAAATTTGGAGGAGCCTTGATAATGTGGTCGACATCTGGGTTAATTAGCACATGGTCTGCCACAGTACCCTGGCCATTGATGTGAATGAACATGCCGCAGACCTTTTCACCAATCTTCCATTTTGCCTTTTGGTCCTTGCCGACCTCTTCAATAATACCACAAAAGTCTCTTCCAATACCCTTCTGACCAGGAGAGGTAAAGGATATAGGAGTGTTCATAAGCTGTAAATCAAGCGGGCTCAAAGCAGCAGCATTGATGCGGATCAGGATCTTGTTTTTTGGTATTGGCGAGTTGATTTTCTTGAAGGTGAAGTTTGGCGGCGCACCCTTTCCAATGTATGTCAGAGCCTGAATAGACTCATGATATGCTGAAAACTCGGGCACAAACAGGACCTTTGCAAGAATGTCTTCCATGGTGATAATGGATGGTAAGTGGTAGAATAGGGAGTGAAGACGGAAGCTGATTTTTGTATTGTCTCGCCTTGCCTACTCCTGTGATAAAGTGGTAAATAGAGGGCAAGGGCACACACAGCCCTACATGCAACCCAACGGTGAAATATCATGAAACTTGAGCCTTTGCATGGCTTATATTATTTAACAAACTTTCTATGCATAATTCATTGATCTAGATACAAAGAGGATTATTTTCCAAAGGAAACATTCTCGGGTCCCTTGGGGGGAGCACCGAGGGAAGTGACGTAGGACTTGGTGAGACCGCCGTCGACCAAGAAGTCCTGGCCAGTGACGTAAGAGGACTCGTCAGAAGCAAGGAAGACAACAGCCTTGGCCTGCTCAATGGCCTCACCAAAGCGGCCAGAGGGCAGGTGGACAGTGCGGCGAAGAGACTTCTCTTCAGTGTCCAAGAAGGCCTGGAGGAGAGGGGTGTTGAGGGGACCAGGGCAGAGGGCATTGACTCTGATGTTGTTCTTTGCGTAGCAAATGGCAAGTTCTCTGGACATGGCCAAAACAGCACCCTTGGAGGTGGTGTAGGCAATCTGAGGGGTGGCAGCACCCATGAGGGCGACGAAGGAGCCAGTGTTGATGATGGATCCACGGTCCTTCTTGTTGTCAAGGATGGACTGGATGGCATGCTTGCAACCGAAGTAGACACCCTTGACGTTGATGGCCTGGGTCAGATCCCAGATATCCTCGGGGGTGTTGAGAACACCGTCATCCTTGGGGTGCATGATACCGGCGTTGTTGAACATGACATCGACACCGCCCCATGGCTGGGCGGCATCAACGAGAGCCTTGACATCAGCCTCCTTGGAGACATCAGCGACCTTGTACTCAATCTTGGTTCCCTCAGCAGCGTGCTGCTTGACAATCTCAGTAGCCTTTTTGAGGTTCTCCTCGTTGATGTCGGAGAGGATAACATTGGCACCCTCGATACCAAATTGGATGGCAGTTTCAAGGCCAATTCCACCAGCAGCACCGGTGATGATAGCGTTCTTTCCAGCGAGACGAGCGACCATTGTAATTGATAGGTTATATGAGAGATATAAAGGGTGATTATAGATGATCGAAGAGAAGAATGTTTGAAAGATAAGTAGGAAATGGGAGAAAATATTGGAAAAAACGGGTGGATGGTGGTGAACAATGTTTTTTATAGCAAAGGGGAAGTATAGATCCACGACAATAAAATCTCCATAATCAGTATTAGCGCAAGAATCTAGTGGGGCTTTACTATTATCTTGCTCGAACTAGCTAAGGACAAGGACTGCAATCGCACAATTAGTCCGAGTAAAACTCCAACTCAGTACTGACCATGCCCAGATTCAACTTGAGGTTTATGTACCAATGGGCCTATATCTAATCCCACAGTAGTCAGTCTTGATGGCAATTCTCATGAGGAATTTTTTTTTCTTCATGGAATTTCCATATATCCCCCACACTATATCAGTTCTCCAACTGCCATGGGGCTATGGCATTTCTATTTAGGACTCAGATAAACGTTAAGGTCTTTGTGAGATGAGAGAGAGTATCAATTGATACAACTATGATTACTCAGCTCTTACTACCGCGTTAGTCATATTCAAAGGGACCCGAGTCCGATTGTGCAATACTCTTGACATGGTACCAACTGATCATGATAACCGCCCAGCTGCCCCGTCAAGCGCCTGAAAACGTCCAAGTAACTCGTGTGCCCTGAGTTTTGGCGAGGAACACTGGAATTGACTTCAAATTTCCTTGCGATATGCACCAAGAGAAGATTTACGGTAGGTAGGTTCAAATTCATGACCAGAATAAGCAGGCAAAGCCAGTCTTGCTCATTTGTTTGGTGTTCTAACTTGGCATATGTACGATTAATATTGCTCTACTCTCTACTGATGCTGTCATGGTGTTCTACCGGGATTTTCATGTAGCTCGTTCTAGTCATGATGTCAACTAAACCTGACTCGGCTTGCATTTCAACATTGGCTGTGGTTGATAGGCTGAAATGCATGCGTTGCACTCACATTGCGCTTGATTTTTGATCAATTGATATTATTGAAATGGTGGAACCATTGATCACACTGGACTGATAAACAAAAATTTAAACCGAACGTGAAGATAAAGGATTTTTGACACTAGCTAGTTTGAAAATATTAATCTAGGCCAATAGGCCTATATATGTATTGAAATTTTCACTTCAACAGCTGCAATAAGTTATGGTTAAAGCTCCTCCTCCTCCGTCAGTACGTAAAAACAAACTCCTCCTTCTGTAACCCTCTCCGCATTTTCCTCACACACCCTCTCCATCAGTAGCATCCGCAGAAACAGCAGCTGAATATTCCTATACCGGATTAAGATTCCTGATAACAGCATCTATCGCTTATAACTTTTGCAGGGGGTAGACCAGTGTCAAAAGACCTGACTTCACGCGACCCCTCCCCCACGTTTGACACAGACTAAATCTTAGCTCGATGCCCTGATAACCCGCCTTCAACCATCGGGCCGCAGGGCTCAGATTCTGTGCCCGTCTTTTTTTTTTATTATTATTTTTTATTCTATATTCTCTACTGAACCCCTATCAAGAATTGTTAAAGAAGCATCAGAAAGAAAGGAAGAAATTTAATAATAAAGTAGTAGTGAAGATAGATTAAAGAGCCTGAAGAAGAAAAGAAAGAAGCAGTATAAACATAAACATAAATATGAAATAAATAACTATATATGAACACCCAAAACCAGAAAAAGTATAAATAATGCACTCTTCCTCCACCTGCTCATTCTATTCATCCACCCCGCTTCCTTCAATTCCTCTTTGCTAACTTGATTCATCCATCTCAGTCTCTTTCTTTCTCTTCTACACACCTCTACTTTGCACATAATGGCTCCCGTTGTTGTCACTCTCGACAACGTCGCACAAGTCCTTCAATTTGATCAATGGATCAAAGTAGCCGGTATCGATGCTGATGGCATCCTCCGAGGCAAAATCATCTCCAAGAAGAAGTTCATGTCAATTGTCAAGAGTGGCTTTGGTTTCTGCTCTGTTATCTTTGGATGGGACATGCACGATAAGACATACCCCATTGAACAGGAGATCTCAAACCAACAGAACGGCTACAAGGACCTGTTGGCCGTCGTCGATCTGTCATCGTACAGACGTGTCCCGTGGGAGAAGCAGGGCGACAGACCCATGCCTTTCTTCCTTGTCCATTTCTCTGACTCCGAAACCGAGAAGGCCATTGCCCCTTGCCCCAGATCGCTACTCAGAACCGTCTGCGACGACATTAAGAATGACACCGTGACCAAAGCCCTCCCCTACTCTGGCATTGAGTTTGAGTTTTTCCAGTACAGAGAAACAAGTGACTCTGTGGAACAGAAAGGTGGGGTTGATCTCACTCCCATCACTCCGGGCATGTTTGGATACTCTTTGCTGAGACTTGGCACAAACATTGAGTACCAGGAGGAAATGCTCCGAACTTGCAGCGAGTTTGACATTGGCCTCGAGGGCTGGCACACTGAAACAGGACCCGGCGTGTTTGAAACCGCTATCGGCTACTGCCCCGCAGAACAGATTGCTGACAAAGCAACACTCTTTAAGTTTGTCGCAAAGACCGTCGGCGGTTTTCATAAGATCCTGCCCAGTTTCATGGCCAAGCCTAAACAGGGTCTCCCGGGCAACTCAGGTCATATCCACGTATCGCTCCTGTCCAATGACTCAGAGCAGCGCAACTTGTTTGCCCGTACTGAGCCTGATCCCAACCCACAGTGGGAGGACCTCAAGTACCTGTCTGACATGGGCCGACACTTTTTGGCTGGTGTCCTGGCTGGTATGCCCGATATCATGCCATTGATGGCTCCCAATATCAATTCGTACAAGCGTCTTGTCGAGAACTTTTGGGCACCCGTTACTGTGTCCTGGGGTTTGGAGCACCGCATTGCCTCTATTCGTCTCATTTCAGCTCCCCTGGCTTCACCAAAAGCAACCCGCTTTGAGATTAGAACCCCTGGTGCTGATGTTCACCCTCACTACGCCCTTGCTGCCATTTTTGCTCTTGGTATGCGAGGCATTAGAAAGAAGCTGCCCTTGACTATTCCTCCCATGGGCACCTCGTCGCCTGACCAGTTCGAGCGCCTGCCCCGTAACCTGCGTGCTGCGACCGAGAAGTTCATGGCCAAGGACTCTCTTGCTAGAGAGGTTCTTGGCGACGCCTTTGTCGACCACTACGGCGCTACCCGTCTGCACGAGGCCACTGAATGGGACGACGCTGTCACCAACTGGGAAGTCAAGAGATACATTGAAACTTCTTAGAGTAACTAACTAAGTGATGCTGCAATTAAACTCGTTTTTTGTTATGAAACCTCTCCTGCTTTTTTTAGACTGGTGATTTGATGTACATGTACTAGTTAATGATGATGATTTTTTGTGAAAATGAAAATTGACAACTTGTAGCTTGATTCAGTGAAAGCCTGGGTTGGATTACTGTTTGACTCTTATGGATTACATTTAGCAAGGTTTGTTTAATTAAATTAATGCTAAAACAATATAATAACATCATATCATAAAAATATCTATCTATCAACTGTATTTTTCGTTCCTTTTTTTCCGTCGTTACAACTCTTCCACCCTCCACTCTCTCGTCTTGAGATCCTGAACCGTCACTCTTGTTGGGTAGTAATGGTAGTTGGTCTTGATGGAGTGGGACAATGGAACCAACTGTCTCGACTTGGTCTGGATATTCACAAACGTATTGTCAGGAATAGTCTTGATGACATCCTTAAAGTCCTGAAGAGAAAAGACGTCAACCCCATTGACCTGGGTCACAAAGACCTCGTGGGGTAGGCCGTAGAAATCAGCCGGCGAGCCAATCTCCATCATGACACAGTAGATTTCAGAGGGAACAGTGGCGCAAACAGCCTTGACAGCGGGAGGGAGAGTGTCAAAGGCAGCACCGGACCAGATAATGCTCTCGGTGTTCTCCAAATCAAAGACCCGGGTGGTTGACACCTTGACGGTCAGAACCTTGCCGTCGCGGCAAAGTGTGATTTCCGTGGCGGTATCCTTGACCATGCCAAGCAGGGTCCGAGGATTGGTCACAAACTTGCCATTGACAGCAAGCAGAATATCCTCAAGCTTGATCTCAGGAATATCAGTGGAAACGTGCATGACAGAGTAGAACACTCTTCTAGCAGCGTCACTAGAAGTGAGCTTCTCGATCCATTCTAGGAAAAAAAAAGTTAGTTTCAAAAACTTTGTTAATAAAAAAGTGAAAGAAATTGGTTCATACCTTCAGGAACGCCAACCTTGCGAGCCCAGACAACCTCAATTGACTTGACCAAAACCGGCAAAAAGCGAAGAGTGTCCAAAGTGTCGTCCTTCACACTGTTGAGGGTATCCATCATATTAGTGACGTCAATGGGGTAGTTGAGACCAAATCCACGCACCAAACCGTCAGAGTTCACCATGAGGGCGGTGCCAATGGTGTGATTCGGGGGGAAGCAAACCCCCTCACTGCCCTGTCCCGGTCCCGTGAAGTTAATGGAAGACACCTTCTCCTCCCGAACCACAAGTTGACCGTTGGAAGAACCCAGCACAAAGACCTCTTCACCAACCTTCAACGGAACATCGCTGAACCGCAGGGGCTCAATTGGAGCATCAACATGACTGGGATCATAGGAAATGATGGAGAACAGCATGGTTGGATGTCTGAAGATGATCTTGCCAGGAACATCGACCGAGTTGGCAAACTGCACCACGACCTGCACAAACTCCTCAATCACCAAGGGTGCCAGAATAATACCTTGAACAGGGTCCAAGACAAAAGCGTCTCTAGAGGCGGAGGAGATGCAGTTGCCAAGGCCAACACTGAAAATTCGGGGCTCAGAGGCATTGATGCAACCTCTCTGCGGGAACATGTTGACGTGGACAATGTTGGGGAACAGCTTGTTGAAGGCGGAATTTGGATGGCTGGCGGGAGGATATGAAACGGTGAGCTTCTTGACTGGCTTGGGAGGAGGGATCTCAGGGAACTGCTCAATGTCCCACACGGAAATGCCAGACGACTCGTTGAGGGTGTAGAGCTTGATGCGGCTTTCCCACAGATTGTAAAGCGTGAAGGTGGTGGACGAAGCCAGACAGTTGAGCGAGGGCCACACGACCTTGGCAGCGTACTGCAAGTCATTGGGAAGAGCCTTCACAACCTCCAAGAAAGCATCAAGGTTGGGCGTGGGCTTGCCGTCCAGCTCGAGCAGGATTCTTCCACCAGCACCTGGGGCCACCGTTTCAGAACTTGAGACATAGACACCCTTGACGGGGCGCGAGAAACCCATGGCAATTTGGTACCCAACGTCTTGGAAAGCCGTACCATTGATGTCGACAAACCGTCTGGGGGTGATTGCATGCAGGTCCCCTACTGTAACCTTGACCGTGATTTGCTTTCCAGCGCGGTCAACGACAATTGTGAGGTCTTGCCCCACAGATGCGTCAAGGATCTCGTCAACTTGAATGAACGAGTTGATGAGTGTGTCATTGATTGAAACCAAGCAGTCGGAAACCTTGATGAGCCCATCGCAGGGACCCTCGGGTAGAACAGTGTCGGCGAGAAGCATACCAATGGTTGCGGGGAAAGCCTTTCGCATGGCAAGCTCGGTTTCGTTGGAAACGCCCAATCGACGGCAGTGATCAAACGTCTGTTTCAACCACTTGGTTTGAATTGTACCACGCGAAATCGGCTGAGACTTTTGGATGAGGCGGAGGGCTCTAGCGGGTCGATACAGGGGGACGAAGTAGTTTGTGGAAGCGAAAAAGCGGCCACTTGACTGAAGACCCAGAACCTTGCCACCGATATCGACAACAGGCGAGCCACTTGATCCACCAGTAGCATTAGACGAGGCCTGAATGTACTCGGTATTGAAATCGTTGTATGTCTCCTGGCCAAAACAAGGGGCGTTTCTGTCGATACGACTAATGTAACCAGACAGGATACTCAGTTTCTCACCAGCATCGTTACCAACCACTCTGATCTCTGTTCCAATTTTGGCGAGCTCAGGGTGCAGAGGCAGGCTTGTAAGTTGGAGGTACTTGATCTTGGTAGGGTCGAAGCGGAGGAAGCCAAAGTCGTGGACTGGGTCACGGTAGATGGGCCAGACATCGCATTCCTCGTGGTTGTCAAAGACAGCGTACCCAATGAAGGGGCCACTGCCGATAACATGGCGGTTAGTCATGATGATGCCCCGCTCTGCGTCGACTACAAAGCCGGTTGCCTCACTGGTACAGCACTCTTCCATGTCAAAGTCGAAGGGGAACGCCATGTGGATGGCAACAACACTCTTGATGACTTTGCGAATAGTGCGCTGCCATTCTGTAGATTCTGATGGATCCAGGACCAGCTGTGTCATATCAGGAGTAGAAGAAGGAGACGAGTTCTCAGCGTCTGAGTTGTGAATTGAGTCTTCGGGTTCACGAGAAACCATGATTAAGTTTTAGAAAAGGAAGATGGTAGTGTAGTAAAAAAAGATCAATTGAGGAGATTATTTTTAAAGGATAGATAGAGAGAGAGTAGTTTATGAATGGAAAATCGATGTTATTTGCAAGGGAATCAACCAAGTATTTATATAGGCCCTCTCTTGTATATATTAATTATTTTTATTGTTCCATACAATTTGAACAAATTCGTTGAGAATTGCATGCATATGTGTATACATGTTCATATTATAGCAATTGATATATATCTAGCTATAGAGAACAGCTATCACCTACATATAGATGTGTGGAGGCCAAAAGGTCAGGATGAGGGCGGAGCCCTAGTAGGGTAGGCAATGCCTATAGTTTTCAACTATGTATGCTGGAAATTTAAAAATGTTTTAAAAGCATATGCACTAGTTTGGTGTGGTGGGTGGTGGTGGGTGGTCACGGGAACAAGTCACGAGGACACGATCATGTGTGTCGTCATGATTCACATCATAATGAGTCCACATCATCAAAATCATATATACTCTCTCTGCAGGGACATACGCGATTTTGAGTTGGATCAATCAATCAACAACAAACGATTTAAATATTGACCATTGCTCTATAACTATAGTTGATATGATATGATATATACAGATATATATGATGACATGCTATGAATCACGCGTCAGGTTGATGACAGAAAGATCTACAAAGAATGAGTCAAGAACAGGAAGAAAACACGTTGTTCATTTTCAGCAATAAATTAATTAAATTTAGGACAAGACGCGTATTTTGTTGAAAAGTAATAATAATAATAATAATAAACTTGATAATAAACATGAAAATAAGGATTAACTTATAACTAAATTGTTCAAAACATCTATTCCCAGAATTCAGTACAGGATATTATACCACCATGCATCATTAATAAAAAGCCCTTTCTTTTTTTTTGTTCTAAGGTTCATTAACTTCGGGCTTTTCAGATGCCTTTTCTTCTTCGACTTGTTCTTCTTCTTGTTCTTCTTCAATGGGGCCACCACCCTCTGCAGTTGAAGCACTACTCTCAGGCACCTCCGAAATACTAACACTCGCACTCGCTGCATGCCCACGCACACTTGTGTCCCCCCTGTCTGACGCATTGCTCGACTCAGACTGTGTCTTGCGGTGCAGACCACCACCCGTGATTTCATTCGTAGTCTGCGACTTGCGCCGGTTAGCATGCCGAGCCCTCATTTCTGCAAGTCGGCCGGACGTACTGCCACTAGTCGAGGATTGGCGCGAGTGCAGCGAATCAACAAGGCCTAGTTTGCCTGCCGCACTAGACGCAGAGCTGCTGCTCCCACTTCTTAGTTCAAGCAACAATTGCCGAGCCCGCCCACCTACGTCATCAACGTCCGCAACTGAGGCATTGCGGGTTAACGACTGGCGTTTTTCGTTTACACCCGGTGACTTTGTCGGCATTGAGCTAGCACGTTTAATGTCAGTAGAAGAGCCGTCCTGGCCAGATGCTACCTCCTTCACAACTTCAATGTCGTCGTCCACGCTTTGAGGCGCCGCCTCCATGTCCAAGTCGACAACATCAGACACGATAACATCGTCGTCCAGTTCACTTTGCATGAGCGGTGAAGGTGGTTGCGCTAGCGACTCCTTGCGTGTGCTTGTAGATTTAGACTCGGGCGGTTCCTGGGATCCCTCTCGCTTGTCAGCAATTGGACTTTCATCATGCGATTTACTCAGCATTCTTCGCTGCTCAGCCATGTTCTTGCGAGCAGCAGCTCTGCGTCTCGCACTGCGTGCATCGCCAGAAGGTCCAGCTGCTCTCAGCTTCTCCAGCAGAGTATCCATGACTGCATTCGGCTTGCCAGAGCCAGCCATGCCGGCAGGAACAAGGGTGCCGGCTTCAAGCTGCTCAGTCTTCTTGGGCTGCTCAATGAGCTTCTTGCGGGCCTCGTAAGCTCTGTTCTCAAGTTCGCGCTGCAAGTTCTCCTGCTTGGCCTTTTTGTACTCATTCACAAAGTTGGCAAACTTGCTGAAGAAGGTTGAGCATGCCTGGGTGTCATTGGGATCTTCGCCAAAGAATTTCATGAGCTTGTAGAATTCTGCCATGGTAGTCTTGAGCTGATCGTTCAAATTGTCGCGCTTGTTGCGGGCTTCAGGGAGGCCAGTCAAAACGTAAGCAAGGACCTTATCCTTGGGATGCAGCTTAGAAGGATCACTCAAATTGCCAATATCCACTGATGTTTGACAATTCTTGATGGTCTGCATGAACTCATTACAGTCACTCTTGAGCTGCTCAACAGAGAGCTTAGCCACGTTGGCAGTTTCCTTGAGATCCTCGATAAAGTCTTCAGCTTCAGGATACGACTTTCTGACAATGGTCTCCACGTAATGCAGGAAAGTCATTGTATTCTTGTCATCCTTGGTAAAAGCCAATCTCTGAAGAGTTCCCAGTTTGAAACCGCTAGCCTGCTTGGAAGAATCATTCATAAAGTTACCAACTGCCAAAATGATTTCCAGAATGCGCGTGAAATGCTTCGAGTCTCGAATGCAGTCACAAGCCGCATCCATGGATCGCAGTTTTGTAACCAAGTCAACATAGTCACGCTGGTAAGTCGAAATCACAAGCAGCGCTCTCATACGGCTCTTCCAGTAATGCTGCAAATTGTAGCACAAGAGCAAAAAGACTTGATCGGCTCGAGCCAATTCAGTGACGTCCTTCTCAGGGCTTTCGTAGACATCGCGTGTCCAGTCAGTGCTGTAGGGTTGGAAATTGCGGGCAAGGTTATTGGTCACATCCGTCAGCTCGGGTCTAGACAAAAACTCAAGCACGTTTGTGTTCTCCATAACCTCGGGCGCGCAGGCCAGGATCTTCTCTACAAGTAAAGGCACAGAGTCATTGATGAACATATGCAAGTTGATACCAAACTGCTGAGAGACATCAGTAGTCAAGAACGATATTTTCTCTTCCTTGATCTTCTTCTTGGCTGTCATGCGCTTGATTTCCTTTGCAGCGAAAATGCGCTCTACTTCATCAAACACACCTCGCTTAAAGAGATCATCCGCCAATGTCTTGTCATTTGTAGCAATTGCCCATACGGTGTGGTCCACCTTGTCGATTTTCTCCCAATGCATCTGTTTAAGCTTTCGCTTGGGCCGGATGCCTCCATGCCAAGTTTCGGTAGGAGTTGGAATAGGCGAAGGAGAAACAGACATGTAAGGAGTTCCGCTGGGTGGTGGAAGAGGTGGAGGAGGCAATGGGGCTGCTCCGTTGAACCCTGGAGGTGGTGGAGGAGCAGGTGGTGGAGGTCCTCCTCCAAGTGCAGGTGGTAAAGGAGGTGGAGGAGGCGGTGGTGCACCGCCCATAGAAGGAGGAAGAGGTGGTGGAGGGGGAGGTGGAGGTCCTCCCAAAGTTGGTGGAAGTGGTGGAGGCGGTGGGGGTGGAGTACCTCCTAGGGCAGGAGGAAGAGGTGGTGGAGGTGGAGGGGGTGGTCCACCGAATGAGGGCGGCAACGGAGGGGGTGGTGGAGGAGGTGTGCCAGCAGCTGAAGGAGGTGTAGAAAGAGATCCTGGAAGAGGTGGTGCTGGAGGAGGTGGAGGAGGAGCTGTGGTTGATGCAGATTCGGATTCGGATGCGGATGCAGTTGATGTGGGTTTTGATGCTGGGGGTACAGATTTTGAAGTTGGTGAAGTAGAAGTTAAAGTTTCCGATGCCCTGGAGACAGGCTCATCTGTGCTTGTGGCTTCCTCGCCCACTTTCTGGTTCGTCAATGTCACATTTGAAGGGTGCGAAGTTCCGACATGTCTATCAGCTTCTGAAACCGCAGAAGCAAATGTAGAAACTGAAGAAGTATCCCGGGCTGAAGACACCATGGAAGAAGTATCACGAGCAGTAGATACCACAGAAGAGGTTTCGCTGATTGCAAGAGCGCCAAGAGCGCTGGCAGCTCTGGGATCTAGTGTTTGTGGGTGAATGATAGCAGGTGTGCTTACTGTGCGGCGACCAGCTTTTTCAGGTTGGAAAATAGGGCCAGCTGTAGTGGCTGAAGGTGTTCGCTTGACTCTATCATTGAGCTCGTCTATAAATGGCAAACCACCTTGACCAGGAGGACCCTTGGATTTCTTACCGCCAATAACCACAACCTTGGCTCTTTCAGATACTTGACCTTCATAAGGTGCAGTAGAGCCTTGATTGTCCGCACCAGATTCCTTGAAGGGGATGAAAGGAGCTTGAGGCGAAGAGTCCTGGAAATCGCGAGCGATATCTCTAGAGTCCATCTGAAGTTGATGCAGTCTCTTTAACTTGAGATCACGCTCGTATTCCAGATCAGCCCTCTTTCTACCATCAACATTGTCGTCGTCGTCAACCTCTTCGCTGACAAAATTGTATTGCTCAAGCTCTCTAGCCTGCGCCTGCAGACTCTCCATTTTATCACGCAACTTACGGAGTCGAGGAGACGGTTCAATATCCCAAGAATTGTCTTCAAACTGGTACTCAGTCTTCTTGCGAGCCAATTGGGCTTCAAGTTTTCGAGAAAGCTTTTCACGATCAAGAATACCACTTTGGCCACCATTACCACCAGGGCCATTTGATTTGTTGCCAGACTCTTGCAGCATCATGTATAGCTCACGAATTTCAAGTTCCTGGTTTTGGAGTTCAACAAGATGATTCTGTTTGAGATCTTCCAGATCCTGTTGCATGATTTCATTCATGCGCCGTTGTTTTCTGAGCAAGTGGTTGACTTCATCTAGCTCCTTTTGCAGACGACCAACCATGCCATCAGCACCGAGATTGAGCAATTGTTGCATGTGATCTCGCTCAACCTTCGCGGCTTCAGCAGCGCGAAGCATGTCTCTAGCCTCCACTTGGGCTCGTTTGGCCTGATCATCCGTCTGCAAGCGATCTAAAATGCTCTGAACCGAAAAGTTCAAGACATTGGACATATCGGCATCTGGATTGATGCGATCCATGACAACATGAGACATTAAAGCGTCAACAAGTTGGAACATGCGAGCACCCTCATCAGTGGGATCTTCACGGACCAGCAAGAAATGCTGCATGGCAGATAGAAAGTACCCCTCTGCCGACGTTTCCTTGACTCGAGACCAGATTTCATTCACAATTTCAGTTGGATCATCCATGTTTTTGATGTCTTCGTCGCGCTCAATGCTGAGAAGATCCTCGTAATCCAAAGCAGCTGCTTCATCGTACTTTTGGATTTGTTCCGTGAGTAAATCATAGTTGAACTGCAGCATACGGGCTGCAATGCGTGGAAGACCACAGGCTTTCAATTGTGAGCGCAAGTGAATTCTAACACGTAGATCAGGTGAACCTGCCACAACAATGTTGACAAGGAACATGGTTGACAAAGCGTAGTCCATTAGCATGCTTTCCATTCCAACTCCTCCCGTTCGAACTTCATCACTTGCTCCTACCATGGATCCGAGCTTGCCTCGGCCCTCAAGTGTGTTCTCGACAACCCGCATCCAAGATTCAAATCGACCCACATCACCTGACTGGGTCTTGATGAGATCAAAAGCAGCAAGAACTTGCTGGTGGCCAATAGGCTCTTGCCAGTGGGCCAAAAATGCAAGTACTTCAGTAATGAGTTTTCGGGTTGGGAGTCGAGGTGAAATCAGAGAGCCTACCAAAGCTGGGACTGTTTTGGCAGTTTGTAAAGCGTGATCGGCACCATCCTTGAGATTGAGGAGGGCCTTGATACATTTAATCAAGTCGTACTCTCTATCAAGAAAGCCCTCTGATTTTGCTGTTCTATGGTTGATTTGGGATAAAACTGTTGACAAGGCAACCAGACCCTGATTCTCAATGAAATCAAGTACCCAGTGAATAGGCTCTGTTCGTAACGATACCCATAGATTTCCGAGCTGTCGCTGGGTGATTGAATTGTCCATGATTTTGCGGACATACCACTCTGGGGTATAGTTGTTTTCTTTGGGTTGCAGAGCCCGGCGGCGTTCGTTTTGGAATTCAGTGAGTGCATCTTGGTGAATGAGGATCCATTTCTTGGAAATGTCGTAGCGTTGCATCTCCTGAATAACCTTGTCAGGTAAACTTTTGAAGTCTCGTTTTTTCTAAAGAGTTAGAGGCTTGTCAAAAAAAAAAAAAAAAAAGTTATAGTGAACTTACAATCAAGTCGTTAAACATTTGCTCAATTACAGCATCATCAGTTGGACGCTCCAAGTGAAACTCGGATTTACTGGACTTGGATGACGCCACATCATCTACCGAATAGAGAGAAGATCGTGAGGAGGGTGATTGGTGTGGAAGCGGAGGCAAAGGGTCGTTGGTACGTATGCTAGCCAAGGATCCTCTATGCATGGAGCCGGCAGAGCTAGTGGACTTTATAGACATGTGAGATGCATTGCTGGAAGTTCGAGGAAGTGAATTCGAAGGGATGGGCGGTGTTGAGTGTCCACTTGGAAGATTGCTGTAGCTGCCTGGTTGAGATGTGGAGACATATGGATTGTGCTGGGGTGGAGTTGATCCGGGAGAGTCGCGCAAAGAGGGTCGCCTCGGGGCCTCACGGTACTCGCGATCCCGAAAGGAGGTTTCTCGAGAAGGCTGGTTTTGGTATCGCTGAGGCGGAAGTGGAGGAATAGGCCCGCTGATAGAAGGTGGTGGGGTGAAAGGGGATGCAGAGCTATCACGGCGAAGATCAGCGGCATGCGAGTA
Source organism: Geotrichum histeridarum (assembly GCA_030566085.1). Taxonomy (NCBI): domain Eukaryota; kingdom Fungi; phylum Ascomycota; class Dipodascomycetes; order Dipodascales; family Dipodascaceae; genus Geotrichum; species Geotrichum histeridarum. The sequence continues at coordinate 33,833 of JAJMHO010000099.1, forward strand.
GACGCTAGCTGAAGATACCGAAGGGGTGAGGGCATGATCACTCCTGGAAGGTGGCACGTACGCCGGAGTAGGCTTAGGCTTGGGCATATTTGGCAGATGCCCAAGAAATAGGGAAAGATCGGTTGAACCAGTGAGTTGAGGGTTGACGTGTTTGTTGTATCCTCATCTATGGAGAGAGATTAGTAAAGCCAGTGATGATAAATAATCAAAAGGGGCAAGATAGCTTACCAGTCTAAGGGTAGAATACAAGAGGCTGCTAGAAGCACAAGCTCAAAATAAAGCAGCCAGTCGTGGTGGACAGTTTCGATGGTGATGCCCCTTGGACAGGTAAGATATACAGAAGGTGCGGGTAGAGGCCAGATAGAAGGGATATTCCTGGTGATGTGGGACTAGTGTTGAAGCTTGTAGGAAGTGTAGGGCTAGGGTATAGGGTTGAGAGTGATCAGAGAGAGTGTGTGGGTGTGTTATAGAGACGGAGAGTTGGGACTCTCTATGTATGAACAATCCAAGAACGTCGAAGGAGTTAATGTTTCAGGGCCATATGTCTCATCAGTTTCCAGGTAGCCTTGAAGGAATTCAAAAGATGCTGGTGGTGGTGGTGGTAGTGGAGTGGACCAGTGCGGACTGGAGTGGAGTGTGGCGTATAGACTTGCTGGACTAGGGACTTTGTAGAGTTGAACAAAATTAGGCTGGCCTCAGTCTAGTATCTACAGTATCTACTGGAGTGATCAGAGAGCGAGGTACGTACCCTCGAAGACACAGTCTACAACGGCTACAAGGGGTTACCACGAAATAAATTTCACTTCTCTAAAGTACAGTGGTAGGCATATACACTGTAAACTGTACGATGCTCTGTTTGGTTGATTTATTTTTATCCTTTCTCACTCTTTCTCTCTTCTGAACAGCCCTGATCAGTGTATTCGTACTAGCTTTACCTGTTTACCAGCCTATGAACCCTCCGCGCCTACTTGAGTTATTGTCTTATCCAACTACTCAGCATCGTTCCTGCTCATGTGACCAGTCCATGCATGTACCAGCCCTAGTTCTGTCATCGGATCGTGTTCCCGTGACCTTGACCAAGGCTGTGATTGCATTTATCGGCATCAACAACTCACTCATTATGAATATCATGGTAGAAACCTCTCTCCTTCTTCACAAGCTCAAGTGTTGGAGACCTGCCACCGTCGGTATTACAAGATGATATTGTTGGGATTAAAGTTTTTGAAATCATAATAATGGTCATTTACAGTCATTTCAAGTCAGAATCCTCTCTCTACGTACATTGTCATCATGGTGGATGGTCCCTGTGATAACAAATCGACGTCACCAGTACAATTCATGACTCCCTCCCCGATCTTTTTATTTATTATTTTTTATTATTATTATTATTACTTTGTCTTCTTTCTCCGTTGGTTGTTGTTGATTGGTGTTGTTGGCTCAAAAACAGCAGAAATCAATCCTAAAACTGTAGTATGGTGGTTTCCTAATCTAGTAAACCTGGACCAGAAAAACGGCGGTCTGGGGCTGATTGAGTGCACTATGGGTGAGGCTGTACTAAGGCGGCTGTGTGCAAATGTGTCAAGCAGATCACGGGCTTAGCACTGTTTTTAACACCCAACAAGACTTTTAAATCTGCAATCAACTCAAACAACAATTGGAGCAGACAACGGTAAAATGTAAAAAGTTATTTCTGGAGCCAAGTAACGAGCTAAGAAACTTATGAGACTTGAGCCGCTTATTGGTACCTTAGCAAATGCTGAGCTGTGTATACAGCGATGATCAATTTACTCCCCAGACTGGTCAGATGACCAAGCAAGGTCCGCAGCACAGAAATCCAAAGGCTCTGGCCATCCAAAATATTTAAACAACCAAAATGCCTTGAATTGAATTGAAAGAAAAAAAAAATTAACCATCTTTCTCTATTTTCAAGCATCAATTCATTACATCAACTCGTTCAAAACTTATCAATTATCCCTCCCTATACATATGACAATGCCTACTTATCAATACACTCAGTCAATTCCCATCAGATCCCACGATAGCACTTCTACAAGTATCCCGGTGACGGTGACGCCGCCCGCCAACCCGGACAATAGAGGCAGTAATAGTGCTCGTACAAGTATCCCAGTGTCATGTTTCTCCGCAAAGTATCACCGCCATTAAACCCTACATGGCGTTTATTTGACTAAACCGGATATTATAATATTGAAACTTTAATTATAGACGACGATATTCAGCATTTTTTTTTATTTTTCAATTTCAACCAACATGAGGAGGGGGCTATAACAATTAAACAATCGGGGACTATACACTCGCTTGAACATCAATTCATTCTTTTTTTTTCTCTCAGGAAGAAAGAGGTTTTTCTAATTGCTACTTTTACATTTTTTTACGACGTTCGTTTGGCGCACCGACTTGTGCAATACAATGGGGAAAACAAAGCCGTTTAAGGGTTCTTCGGTTAGAGGACTGCATTGCTTTAAATTATTTTTATTTTTTATTTTTTATTTAGATTTTTTGTTAGATAGATTTTTTTTTACATGATAATATATGACGAAACGTACCCGATACAACCAGACACTTGTTCAAATTCAGTTTATCATTTTCATATTAGTGCCATTTGTAATCCCCATTAAGGTAGATTCGAAGCGTGGAAAAGAGTCCTGATTCTGCTAAACGGCCAGTATACTTGACTGCACAGAATTGACTTTGGGAGTTTGCGTTGTAAAGGATGGTTCGATATCGCGACGTCTCTAACAGCCTTGGCATATGGCTCTTGGGGATCAATGCACAGAACTCATTTGCATTTATTCTTCAAAAGCCTATACAGGTAGCTAAATATAAACACAATGGCCCAACGGTCCATACAATTTGTTCAAAAATCAAACGGGCCTTGGCATATGGCTCACTGGGGAAATTTGTACAGACCTGGATAATTGCAGTTTTGTCGAAGCTGAAGCTAAATATAACCATAACGGGCTTAACTCTTCCTTTTGATATATAAGCGTGAACTGCGCATTTATTTACTGGGGGTGGGTTTTGAAAACAAAAATAAGCCGTAAAATTAAGTGCAGAATAAGAAACTTGAAAAGGTTATTACTGATGCTTTATTCATGGATGGTTTTGGATGTCTGCTTTTTTGTGCTTATAAGCTGATATACAATGAAATTAATCATCATCGCGATCGAAATTTTAAACGGCTTGTATACTCAATTGTCTGATTGATCATGACGGAGAAACCAAATTTCCTCCAATTAAGCTTGGTACTGAAATGAATTGCAAGGGTTTCTCCGCTTTTCTGATCATCAAAAAAAAATGCGAGGTTCGTGTTCGTGTTTTTGTGTGTTCTAGACCAGCCAGCGATATCATGGCATTTGCATATCGGTCTGCCTGCACTGCAGCCCAAAAGCCATACCACAAACAAATCCCTTGAATGATGTCATTCTATTGTGAATCATAATCGCATTGCTTTCAAACCTGTAAGACACCAGGCGGCTTTTTAATTTTTTTTTTTCGTGACAGTTTGCACTCAAACATTTAGCAACAGATTCGTACAAAGAAACGTGCACACCCTAGGAAGTCACTCAAATCAACACGAGGCGACCTAGTTTCCTGCTCTAAATTTACCTCTTTTCTTGATTGTAAAAGTACAATTCACCTTCCTCTTCAGCTTGTTTAACTGTTATCAATAGCCTATCTAGTCTGATTTCAAGTTTTGTGCGAACTACTATTCTCTGCCTAGCTTTAGGTTTAATTTAGAGTATATTTTAGTCTAGATAACATGGGCAGCGCACGGGGCAGCAGCGCAGGGGCAAGACAAGTGCTGCTAAAAAAACACACTTTGCAAGAAATACGGGTTTAACAAAACCCAACACGGCATTTGAGCCATACTCCTGCTGTATCACATAAAAGCAGAGCCAGAATTAGACTAAAGTTGCTTTGCACTCTTTTCCCGTCGGCGTATCTCTCAATCTCTTACCTAGACCATTATAGTCATTGCTTTATATGTATGGGCCTAGACCTATTAACCCAGCTATGGCAGCTTCCATTTTAAGACTTGTCGCATCTAAACCTTTTTTATACGAACCCTGCTTTATAAGCTCTATAGCTAGCTATAGAGGTTTCAGTCTTTTTACATCCAGGCACACGACCACATTGTGTCTCTGCCTATTCTAAAACAAGCAAAAAGATCCCGTGGTTTTTGTGTGTCTGATTTAAAACGGTCGCTAAACACGTAAGTCGGCCTACTGTAAGGTGCAGGGGCAGGGCAGGGCAGGTCCCAGGTGACCATAAGGTCCCATTGGAGATTCCACTCAAAGTATACCTTGAAGTAAGTTGATCAAGCTCTAGAACTCCCAACGTTACTATACTACATGTATGATCAGGGTTCTTCTCTTGACGCTTTGACCCCCAATTGTGATGACCTGTGACTCGTTTATCTCGAGATCAGACGTACGTATACCTGCTCATAAAATGCTCAAGTTGTTTCCAAGATAACTGCATCAATCCAGTCCTTTCAAGGGCTTTTCGAAATACGACTACTGTCCCGTATATGGAGTCTAACTTTAAGTTGTATGCTCAGAATTGGGGTCAGGAACCCCAGTTAACTTGCTCTCCCCACACTCTGAAAACTGAACTTCATTCCAAATTGGCTGACACACACGACACGACAACCAAACAAAGTCTTTTTCAAATTGCCAAGCGCAGTTTCGATTCTCAGCCTAGTAGCATAGTAATAGATATAGCGTATACATAGTAATTGATAAACAAACAGTCCAACGACCCTTGTTTTAGACTGCTATTGTGCACGCCTTTGAGACTTCGTATACAGATTCAAATCGATCTGTTTTGTCTAGACCTTAAGCCGACCGACTCGACCTGTACTTTTATTCCTCCTAAACGAGATACGAACAGCCACTATACACACATATAGGGCTATATATTAATCCTTTTTTGAACCACTCTATAGAGCTATAGAGCTCTCTTGAAAAAGATTCGGTAAATCACTCTTAAAAGAGCAACTTTAAGCAAGTTCGGTAATTAATCAAGTAGCTATATATGGGTCTACTTTTCAAAAGACACTAGAAAGAGACACTAGTTTAAGTCTCCACTCCTCATCCAGTTTCAACTCTAAAAAGATCCCAAAAATCGCCGAAGAAAGTCGAACATCTATGGAGGTAGGAGCCTTAAGTTTACTACCTCGGCCTTTATGAATCGCGAATAACAACAGATCAGAAATCAGTGATCAAAGCATATTGTTGGAGATCAATAGACCCCAGGAATATGCATGCCAATGACATGATTCTTTATTTATTATATTTTTCTTTATTTTTGCTCGATCTCACATATATATTTCCCATATCAATAGCTAGCTAGATTGTTTTTCGTGTATACTCGGTTAAGTTTGTGGGGTAAGCATGAACTAGATCCACTTCCCCATATTTGCTCCAATTTATGCCTCTTGGCCAGAATGCCTATAGATATATAGTTACTCAATAAATCTATTGGCCTAGTTTTATGAATTTTGAGCTCTAATTGTTACTAGATGCTCAGAATTTTAATTGGAATTAACGTATGTTGAAAAAACGAGAGAGAAAATGTTAGGTGAGCGGGACGGGCATTCGACTAGGGCCTAATTCCCGACAACTAACGATCTTTGATTTTTGATTTGTTGAGTTTCGCGAGGCCGCGAGTCTCGCGACTACAATTAATTCATCCCCGACTGTAATGCGATCCGCAATTGATACATGTTTTTGCCATTATGCATTCAGCTGCAATGTGCACTTGTGAACAACCACCTCCTTTGCTTCAAATATTAAAGGGCAATCAAGATTCATGTCTCCCGCTGGTGTTGAGCCTTGATAGACTTTTTTTCTCTCTCTAGAGGTGTTTGGCTTTGGGATTGGCTATGCTATGCTCTGTTATATATATGCTAAGATGTCGTTTAAACTGAAGAAGCTCGTTAATGCTAGTATCTTGTTTTGTTCAGTTACAGGTTGAAACCAGATAAACAACCCCCTCCGTGGGTAGCCCTAGGGCTCAGCCTCCAAACCTCCCAACGGCCCAAGCGAGGTTTTATCGTGGAGCCCTTTATCTGTCGGTCCCATTTCACCGTTTCACCGTTTTTTTGAAAAAAAAAAATTACTTCCCATTCTTTTTCGTCTCTGCATGATTCAAAACATGATGCACCCCACTAGTTTTGATAGCCTTTAGTTTCAGCGAATTTAGTCCTTTTGTTGTCTACATTTCTTGGATCTGCAGTGTCTTTGCACTAGCTTTCATCTAGGCCGACGCTGTTAGCAGGGGCCTTTTGTTACATAGGCCCGTGTGTCTGTGTGGTCAAGCTCTAAGGTAGGTCACCAAAAACGCCGTTTTCAAGACTCCACCAGCCCACGTGCTCGCCCTACCTTATTTATTCTTGACATATATAAAGTGAGGTAGGTGACCATTCAAGAAATTTAACAAAAAAGATTCCGGACTTTATCTAGGCCAGCAAAATGATTGGAGCAAGGCTTGGCTAAGCCAAGAAGTTGACTCGGGCACTTTGATCTACGTTATAGCAAATAAGCTGGAGAGTAAAGAGACTCAACAACAAGAAAACTAAAAAAGCACGCCTTGACTAGATTGGAATGGGATGGTCTGAGTGTGTTAATTGTCTTATAGTTGGTCTTGGTCTTTCATGTCTGCAGTGTAGGCCTATAGTTGTGAGGTTGGTGTTATCTCTTTCACATGTAACTTAATCTGGTAAGTTTTTGATTTTTTTTTTTTTTTTTGGCTCAGCGTATACGGCCTTCAATTATGTCGACATAAAAACAAGGATCTATATATCCTGGTAGACGTGGTGAGACGAAATATCGGTTGATCTTTTATTTATTTCTCTCAAACTAGTTGAGCATGATTTGACTGTGAAAGTTGGTGCTGGGACAGACGGCCCACTGATAAACGTTTTAAGAGCTGTATTGCTGGGGCCTATTGGCTGATAACGAAATCACATATACCTATAACGAGAGTCTACCTATGCATTGAAGCAATTGAAACAGCTACAAATAACGTTGAGACTCGAGCAATTGGTGTTTTATCTATAGCTTAATAGACTTTTTTTTATTAGAAAACAAACCAATTGCAGAGTCTAGTAGCGGCCACACGGATCCGTCAACCATGACAATGATTCCAAGACCTCGCAATCGTTTGTTTAATTGATTGATTGCGATATTTTATTTTATTTTTCGTGATGATTGATTCTGTGTGCGTTTTTTTGTTTTCTATCTAGGCCCTGGCCTATCTCTTGGGCATGGGCCGAAGCAACCGAAGCCAGGTACGTAGGATCAAAAATCAGACCTAAAATCTCTTGGTACTTTTCGCAACTCGGCCCAAGATCTATCTCGGTTTGCTGTGCGGTCTTTATTTTTCAACTAGGGCCTAGCTCTTTCACTCTATAAGATAGAATCACCCAAGATCACCAATTTTCACGGGCATATACATAATCAACTCTTATCGATAGTTATATACCTATACAAGTGTCTTTATACAGGATTGAAATGCACAATGCATTTAACAAATAGGTGTACTCTAATGCTCCAAGAGAGGATAACCTTTATGCTTATGTCGTATCATTCTTTGAGCGATGAACTTTTGTTTTTGGGATTTGCACCAGGTTTTGAGCAAAGAAAGTTGCTTATCCACTCTAGATCTCCCATCATAGAACAAAAACAAAAAGTTGAGAAAGCTCATACAAAATTGTAGGCTTGCAACTCAATATGATGGATTCACTGTACACTACAGTCAGCACTAAAAAAAAATACAGCTACACTCTTGCTTCTTTTGAAACGAACTGGTGTCTCTTTTGCGCGTATGACATTTATAATTCAGGTCCTGTAAAAGTCATATGAATTTCCTGACTTCACCTTTCTTTCATGTTCACATTTTGTGCTATTATTTTCGCTTTTCTTTCCTTTTGGGTTTGTTTCGTCGTTTTCTTGTCGAAACGAGCGATAGCGCAAGATTCTCGGCTTATTTTATTATGCGTTTCCCTTTTCAATAATGTCCCTCAGCCTCGATTAGTTATAATTCCACAGGGAAATTGTTTTTTGTTTTTTTTATGATCAATATTTGTTTATTATGAATGCTACCTGCGCTCCTTCTCTTGGCTTGTCCCGGTTCTTTTGTAGATTGGCCTTTTGTATTTATATATAAGCACCTTGCTGTTCCCTCATCTTTCTGAATTCTCTTCTTCATTTCTTGCACCTCATTTCTCTCCATCTCCTCTGCATTATTTCGGCGACACAATGTTCTCCAACAACTTTCAACACGACAAACCCAAGGAGATCTACCTATCAACCTGGACTGAGTGCGACCAACCCCCCAACTACACAGAGCGACACCTCACCTACCGCATTCCTGCCGATGCAAGCTACATCCCCATCCCTCTAAACTTTTCCATCCCCGGCGAAAAGTACCACCCTGCCGACCCTATCAACCCGCCGCCGCCCCAGTTCGACCGCCCACCCCAGCTGCCATCTGCTGAGCATGAAGAAGAGCCCCATCCCCCCGTCCATGTCTATGCCGTCTCCCGCGATCTGTGCAAAGGCATGCTTCCAGTCTACCCCGTCGCCCTCTCAAAAAGAGATGTGTCTCAGGATGACTGGATCCGCTTCATCGAGGACCTGGTCGTGACCGCGCGGTACCCCGGCGAAAAGCCACATCGCAGCAATAAGGAGCAGCTCAAGCTGTACAAGCGCCAGCGGTATCCCAAGGTGCCCAAGTATCTTGAGGTCTGGAACCAAGCGTTCTTCAATCCAAGAGGTGTCATGGTTGAGCTGCTGCAGCATCGGAGCGATCCTCAGTTGGTTTTTGCTTTCATCTAAGGTACCAAGAAGAGAACAATGAATTGCTGGGCAGCAATGATGGATGGCTATTATTTATTTTTTGATTCTATGTTGCAATTTTTTTTTTTTATATTTCGTTGTTTTGTTAGTTTCTTTATGGCATTTAGTATATATGATGAACAAGATCAGTTTGTTTAAAGACAAGATGGCATTGGCATTGGGTGGTCTGTGCCAAACAATGATGAGCAACAGAAAACGTACTTGTGAAGATCCGACAATGAAGGGAAATCCGGACACGTAGCCAACGTCAATTCAGATCTTGATGATGTCAATGATTGAAATATTTCTAATGTTAAACGGTTTTAGAGTATTTGAAATACGGGTGAATTGCGATTCAATTTGGATCTGAGTTAAGAGGAGGAGAAAAGGAAAGAAGAAAAAAGAAAAACTGAAAAAGCTGGGTTCATTAACCAAATCAAGCAAAAGCCGCATTAACTACCGTATCAAGCAACTATTTCAACAACCTAGCTAAGCTTGCACAATATAATATATATTTAGTATGTCCCTACGAAGCTATTAATTATTAATTCTAAGTTTTGACCCTATAAAACAGACGATAATAAACCGAAAACAAAACGGAACTTTGTCATGAATCATTATCGCAGCTAACGATCTTGGGAATAGACGATGTTACATTATAAATTAGGTAAGATTACAAGCAATGATGACACATATTAAAACTGTATTAGTAAGCTTGAATTTATTATGTAATACATGGGAGATGCACATATTGAAATCAGAGATGGACCTAATGAACTGTTTGATCTAGCGAGTGAAGACCTATAGAGTCAACGACATCACCAATTGATATTCAAACAACTGGAAAGATGGAAGAATCCGTATGGTATGATTTAAATGCGCGCCTTGAAAATACATGATAATATAGAGATGATCATTTTTTACATACTATATTGTTAATGTATATATATATATATTTCACCGCCGCCGCATGGATCTCTTATTTTCACCACCCGGGTGTCCGCTAAAACAGACGGAAAGATGGATTGAAATAAAGTTGGAACTCTAAATGCAACAATTTATTGCTTCCATCAGCCAACTTGGGCTTCCATTCAAATATTGAAAATACAACAAAAACCCCACAAAATAAAGTATATAGAGATAAGGCAGCCAACAGGGTAACCCTTGTTTATGACATAATTAAGATTTGCTTACAGTATTTTTCATGAGGTTATTACATAAGTGGCAGAAGACTACATAATCATTTCAAAAAGGTTCAAGCCAATACTATTGTGGTAAGTCGGGCCTTTAATCCTCCACATCTGTTTGCGAAAGACTGGTGGTACAAAAACAACCTCTTATTTTCCTCCACTTTTTGAAAGATTCCAAGTTTCTTTTTGATCTAATCACTAGTCTATATAAAGTCTCCGTATTCCCTTTGCTACCATGTTTTCCAATCCATTAAACTTTGAAATCTCCCTCAATTTTTTGCTCTCCAACACCTAGACTACATACATAGCCGAAAAATGAAGGTCCATACAAGCCAGCCTAACCTCCCAACAAACCCAATCCAGCCTGCGTCTTTGGCTACCTCGAAATCAAAGCCATCGGGCTTTGTGGTCGACCAAGCGCCCGCTGATCCACTGTTCGGACTCATGGCCAAATGCAAGGCAGACTCGTTCGCCCAAAAAGTGGATTTGGGTGTAGGCGCTTACAGAGATAACCACGGCGAGCCCTGGGTGCTCCCAGTAGTGAGAAAGGTACGATCATGATGATGATGCTCACGTGAGCGTTTGCTGTTTATGTTGCTAACAAGACTAGGTTGATGCATTGATTGCTGCAGACCCGGCCCTGAACCATGAGTACCTCCCAATTGCAGGTCTCCCGGAAATGACGGCTGGTGCGGCTAGATTGATTCTGGGAGCGGATTCACCGGCCATTGCTGAAGGCCGTGTGGCCTCTGTTCAGACTATCTCAGGCACTGGTGCAAACCACTTGGGATCCCTGTTCCTGTCCCATTTCCCTCCGGCTGGAGCCAAGCCCACCGCCGAGTCCAAGGGCACCATCTACGTCTCTAACCCCACTTGGGGCAACCACCACCAAATCTTTGGCAACGTGGGGCTGACCGTCAAGCAGTACCCCTACTTCAAGGCCGAGACTCTTTCCCTTGACTTTGACGGCATGGTGGCCACCCTGTCGCAGGCCCAACCCGGCGACATTGTGCTGCTGCACGTCTGCGCCCACAACCCAACTGGCATTGACCCGTCCCACGAGCAGTGGGCCCAGATCGCCGATATCTGCGTAGCCCGTAAGCTCTTCCCGTTCTTCGACTGCGCGTACCAGGGATTTGCGTCCGGCAGCCTCGTCAACGACGCCTGGGCCGTTCGCCACTTTGTCTCCCGCGGACTTGAACTGCTGGTGTGCCAGTCGTTTGCCAAGAACTTTGGACTGTACGGCGAGCGTGTGGGAGCTTTGCACCTGGTGCTGGCCAACCCCGCAACCAAGACCGCGGTGGCCTCACAATTGGCTCTGCTGCAGCGATCTGAGATCTCGAACCCACCTGCGTACGGCGCCCGTATTGTCAACAAGATCCTGAACAACGATTCTCTTTTCCAGGAGTGGGAAGCTGATTTGCTGACAATGGCGAGCCGGATCCAGGCCATGCGGACGGCGCTCAAGGCCGAGTTGATCCGCCTCAAGACTCCCGGTAACTGGGATCACATCACGAGCCAGATTGGCATGTTTTCGTTTACAGGTTTGACGCCGGCGCAGGTTGACCGCATGGTGAACGAGTTCCATGTGTACTTGACCAAGAATGGCCGCATTTCAATGGCAGGATTGAACGAGAGCAATGTGGTGTACACCGCAAAGGCGATTGATGCTTGCGTTAGAGGATAATCTGAATGAATGTTTGTATGTTGTATGTATTGAATTTCAAATCTTAGTTATGCATGAGTTTGTGATACACCAGCATGGAGTATTTGAACAATGGACAATGAAACTTGTTGAAACAAGAAACTTACAAAGCTCGGATTAAAAGAAGTCTGTGCTTAGCCATGGCATTGTATTAAACTATAATCTAACATTAATGGCTTTTGTAATTGAGGTGTACCTGTTACGGTTACTGTATCTAACGGTTTCTCGTTGAATTTAATCCTAGAGTATCTGGCCAGGATAATTTAATCATTGTCAAGCTAAATTCATGCTTATTTTGTACCGGAGTAACATATCTGAACTAGCTTACTGTCGTTTAAAAGATTCATAGCCCAGTCTATATTGGCTTTTTGCCAACGGATTCAGCCAACAGCATCTAACGGCCGTTGGCTCAGCATAAAATCAAGCTCAACTCCCCGTAGTATCCTTTTTGTCATTGATTTGCTATGCCTCACACCTCTAGTCTCCAAACAAATGGTAGTCAGCATAGTCTGCTGACACACTCACATCCATGAACTCCTCTAAATCCTCACTCAGCAACGCCAGCTTGGTCTTGATCTGACCAATTGCTTCCTTCCCCACTATGACTCTGCCTGGTGGATTTTCCAGTCCGCCTATCGACAGCACCGTATGCACAGTCTCCCGCATCGCCTGCACCGGAAACATGCGACCCTCGTTCTCAGAATCGGGCCCCCCCTCGCAGCCGCCCCAGTCGCTGTAGCTATACGCAGGTCGCACGCCCCCGGCTTGCACGAGCGCCCGCATACGACCTGCAACTGTGTCGGCGCCATACCGGGCTGGCGCCGCATCCGCTATGACTGCGGGTACGGTGAACAAGCTGACTTCGAGGGGGGTCTCAACAATGCTTACCTTGATGTTGAAAGGCGCAACTTCACACGCCAGAGCTTCAAGATACCCTTCGAGCGCGTGCATACATCCGGCGACAAGCGATAGGAACGGGGAGCCGATGCTGCCGGTTGTGTCGGTGAGGTTGATGTAGTGGCCAAAAAACTGGGTACGCATAAAGGGGAGGCAGGCCTGCATCATGTTGACGGCGCCGTAGAAGGTGAGGTCGAGCTGGGCCCGGAGGTGCCATTCTTGGACTTCTTCAAGTGCGCCGAGATAGATCCGGCTTGTGCAGCTAAGTTTTTTCCGAAAGTGTTAGTTGGGTGTTTTCTGGGAGGAGGGTGGTACAAATGTGCAGGATACTCACTTTACAACAACGTCAATGCGGCCGAAATGTAGCAGCGTTTTGGCGACCGTACTTCCACAGAGCCCTGGATTTCTACAGTTTAAATTGCCTTGGTTAGTATTTATTATTTTGGGCGTGTCATTCGCAATTGTTTGTTTTGGTTTTTTCTGTAATCACGCACAAATTGACCTACCTCACGTCAAGCTCTACAACAATGCACCGATCTGGCCATTTCATCCTCATCGCTTCTGCTTTCCGTAGTAGCGCTGCCTCGTTTTGCCCCCCTGGGCTGCACCCCAGCACTACTTTGTCGCCTTTCTGTAATACGCCCTGTGCGATTTGGGTTGCAATGGGGAGACCAAAGTTGGCGATTATCCATACCTTGGGAATGATCTCGTTGACTGAATGAGCTGCCGGGTTGGCCCCATCAAGTGTAGAAGAAAGGGAACCGGTGGTTCCGGCGGCGGTAGTTGTGTCGGGGTGGTAGATTCGTGGCCGACCTGGTGGGCGGCCTTTTCGTTTTGGAATGGGTTTATCTGGAGGTGTGCTGCTGGCGCTTGTGCTTGTGCTGGTGATCTGAGTTGTTTGAGCCGTCGGCCCGCTGGGTATGAACTGGACCTGGCGGGCTGGCATGGTTGAAGCCGAGGATATTCGGGTTGGATCTGCCATGCTGGTAAAGGTAATGCAATGTCTAGCCGACTGTGATTCTGGCTGCCGCCCGTATTTACTCTAGTAGCTAGGCAATTGGAAACGATAACTTGAGAGACGAGAAAGAGAGGGTATTATACAAGAGAGAAGAATGAAATATTTGATTAAAAGGAAGAACTTTTAGTAATATATGATTCATTATCAAAGAAACCATGTTAATCATCTTGTGTCAATTATGTTTCTACGGTGGGTGTTGTATCCTCCGAGATTTCAACGAGACCAAATCCAATCTTGTGCAACCCCAGATTTCCCTGTTTTTAGCCTTTCGGTTCATTTCAGTGGGGTAAAAACCATGCACCAGGCACATAAATTGCCCTATATACAAACAGCAAAAAAACACACACGGCTATGTCTATGTGGTCCCAATTCTGTCTGCTCACATTTACTATAAAAACTTCGGCTTCTTCACCTTGAAAGGCTTCGGTTATCTCTTGACTGCGCTGGTGGTGATCCTTTTGTGTCTACCCCACCTTAAATCATCTTAAAACTATGGACATGGTAATTATAATAAGTGGGGGGCAATTATCGCCTAGGTTCAACACAACAACAAGGCCGTTGTGAAGAAATCAAGCACCGATGTAAAAAGAACCAATGCCACCTTGTAGGAGGATTAGCGATAAACTTGGAAGATCAAACAAATGGCTGCAAGACAGAGTGCTACGATAGCTGGTGGAAGTGAAGATTTAGCAGACTTGCTAAGTAAGTCAGGACCTTGGATGCGCAGATCTCCGCCGCTCATGCCACTACCGGGGTCCCTCCGAGCTAAAACTATGAATCAGGTTGATATGATGGATCCAGGTGGTGGTACTGGCAGTGGGCGAAAAAAGCGTAAAAATAGGATAGACAGGCACAGTAGTGACGAAAGTACAACCAGCAGTTCAGACTCAGGAGGACCCAGAATCAGCGGCAGCGGCAGCGGCAGTAGCAGTAGCAGTAGCAGCAGCAGCAGTCCAGACTTGAAAGAGGCCCACCAAAAGCGGCACAAAAAGGTACACCACAGTCGGCACAGTCACAAAGACGGCAGCTACCCCAGCAACCATAAGCTGATCAAATGGGCCCGCAAAGTTCACACCGACACCCTGCACCTTAAATCTCACTCCACCCAGCTCGTGAACGACTTTGACGCGCGCGCCCGCGATTTCTTGACCTTTGCACGGGACTGGACCTCACAACAAGCTGCCACCGAAACCGAGCTGGCTAGCGCCCGCGCTGAGCTGGGCCAGGCCGCCCAGGAGTTTGCAGAGACCGCGGCGCAGGCCGTCGAGACGGCGGGGGATTTGGTGAAGGCTGTGGATTTGAAATTGGTCAAGTTTAATGCGCTCCTGGCCAATGTGCTAGAGGTGCAGGAGCTCCAGAATGAGACGATTCAGGAGATGAAAATAGGGCAGAGGGAGATGATTAGGATGCTGCAAGGGAGAGTATCGGAAAGCACTTTGGTGGAATCACAGCAGCAGGAACGAGAACGGGACTTGCCATATGTGCGTGAGACTACGCATAAACGGAAACTTCTGCTAAGCGACGATATGCCGTTATCCGATAATCTGTATTAATGTTATAGTAATTAAGGTCTTGTGTTATAGTTGAGGTAAATCAGGGTCCAACATTAGCGAATTTCACTAATTTAGACACTACTTTTTTAAGCTTGATTCGCACCTTATTGTGAACCAAAGTTAACATGATAGATCCAATTTCTATCCATGAAAGCTCCTGTTCTCCGTCTTGCTGTTGTTGTTCATTGATAGAGGGTGGAGGGGCAAGTGGGCTGAGTTTGACTTGATCCGTATCAAACTCAAGGTCTGTTTCTTTTGAATCATCATTAAGTAGTCCATTTTTACTTTTTTCTGTGACAATTTCATTCAATTCCTCAATCCGTTGGCGTTGAGACTTCTGCCGGAGCGGAACTGTGGTTGTTGCCTTTTCTCTTCTTGTACAAACCCACTGCTGGACCCTCCACATGTTATCCTTTTTACCATTCGTAATTGTCTTTGCAGTCGTCGAGTACTCGCTCTTACTACTGCTACCGCAGCCAGCACTCGCCCACCACGCTTTGATCATTTCCACGCACCATTTCGTTTCTTGATCGCTTAATCCTAGCAATGCTTTAAGATCGAGTTGCATTGACATTCTTGTGAGCGTTTCAATTCGGATCACACCAGTTGGTTCTGGTTCTGCAGTGGCCTCAGTTTGATCTTCAGTTTCTATCGTAAACAAGAACCATCTTGAAGCCACGCTGAGCCATGAGTCGGGCTCTTCTTGTGTCGTTGACCTAGTGCTGGACACAACTCTGCTCGGCACGCCCAGTTCTACATCCATTTAACCACCTTTTGTTTTAATGAAATCTTTTAATGAAACCTGAAAATAGTTTTGAATCTCTATAACATTTAGACATCAAAAAGCTGCAGGGAATTACATGGTTAATGCAATAGCGGTTTTATAATTATATGTCTATCACGCAGAACTGGTGCTGATTGCCGACAGTAGTCTGTTGAGCCTTTTAACGACAACAACACCCACATTGAGTCCCTCAGGATTTTGAGGCAAAGATTAATATTATCTAGCGTCAATCGAATTTCAACTCATATATATTTACTTGTGAAATATAATAACTGAAGATTAACAAGAATGTTTTGCATGCCATTTCATTGTCACGATCGTCTTTATAATCATTAGACGAAGCACGATCGATCTTTTTTTCATCTCGCTTCAAAGTTATCAAATCGACGCATGGCAACCTTCATAATTTGAGCTGTGTTGTGATTTCCAGTCCTTGTAGACTCGTCACCTTCTTCGCTTTACCCTCAATTCCACACCTCATTGCATATCTGTACTCAGGTCAAAATATATTTATTGTATTTGAAGCACGATGGTGGTGACAACAGATGACTGATCGTAGCAGTAGAGAAATAATTGATCTATCCCTTACATGATGTTGAGGCTAGCTCTATATAATAAATAGTAACCCACACACAGGACACAGGACAAAGGTCTAAAGAAAAGCCGGTCTATCAATCTTTAAATAATAATTATTGTATTTTGAGTGTTAACGCTCACTATATAGATATATTTCTCCCAGTAACGCCAAAAACAAGCGAACTCTACACGATAGGATGCCATTATGAAACCCCCTTTCACGATTCATATGTATTCACGCTAGCTTGCTCAATCTTGAACTAGTGTAGGTATACTAATCTCGATAGTCCTATTGTTATTTTCATCTTCAGTGACTGCTTATTATATACATGTCACAGTACTTTGTATAATATATATTGGCAGAGAAGGTGGTTAAGATGCAAACTCCAAAAATCAGCTTTCATACTGTACTACTGCTCGTACCACTGTTGTTGCTTCTGAACAGCTGGCTCAACTAAAACGTTAGCGACCAAGAATTCATGGTCACGTATGATTCAAGTTCAAATGACAAGCTCACATATTAATTACATTTGCAATGAATCAACAGGCTCATGCATGTACAGACAGCTATAACTCTTTATTGTCAGCGTGCTTCATGTAAGTTGACGCAGTGTTTCTGGTTACTGCATTCAAACTGCCGTTGGATCTCATATTGCAATAATTCTTGACATCGATTCCAAGCCTTGATATGTAGGTCAATGCAAAGGTTGTTCTTTAGGAATCAGAGTGACCTGAGCACAACCACACACTACATTCTATATATATAGTATACTTCATTTTAATATTCCAATAGTTAAAACTCTGTCTTGAAATGAATATCGAAAAAAGAAGTAAAAGAATCGAAGGAATTAAAACCGTGGTTAACTTGAGAAAATGTGCTTTGGTATATATTCTTTTGTTCTGATCAAATGGTTGTTTTATTATCAATATTGATAATTATTTTGTTTGTTTGGTATTTTAATCAAAGTATTTTTGATAAAATACCATATATTTGGGCCACTCAATCCGGGACGGTTGTCTCGAACTTTCATGCTTGAATGTATACTTTAAAGAGTTGATCTTCTTTTATCTAAACTTCTTTTGTGAATCCTGTTTTCAATGTCCATCATGAAGTACTTCAAAAAATGAATTTCATTGAGTCCACTCCACTAGGCCTACAGCCCAGCCGCTCATATGTCAAAAATAAAGTCGCGTCCAAACGCGTCGGTTGACGCGGGTCTTGTCAGGTCCAAAAGGGCAAAAAGGGCCCAAAAGGCAGCATGACATAATCAAACTTGGTCTGTTTTAGGTAAAGATCGCTTAATTTCAGTCATTGCTTTTTTTTCTTTTTTGATCAATGTTCTTTGTAACCACAGTGCTGCTATAGCTTGAAATATATATTATAAGGCGGCTGGGGTGCATAACTGCAGTGTATAGGCTACATATCTGACCAAGGTTAAAAGCATGTTAATTAAAGGTTAACGGGTTTTGAAGGCGTAATACTAATCGAGCTGAATTGTAACCACATTTGGGTTATAACAGGGTTTTTGTTAACCCAAAATGGTCTAACCAAAGGCTGCTTCTGGATCCCCCGAATTTTAAAAAAGTCGACCAAAACAAAACACTCCCTCTGTTTTCCTTGCTTTTTGCTCTTCTTGTTAACTATTTCTTCTATTTCAATCGTCTCTTCTTCTTCTTCTTTTTCTCTTCTTCTTCTCTTCTTCTTCTTCTTCTTCTTCTTTTGACACCACCAACCACTCTCTCTTTTCTCTCGGTCGAAGCAGTCAATCTCACTCTCCTCACCATCATCACTCTCTGCATTCAATCTCTTCATGGCCCTTTTGAACTAATCCTCATCCCATCAACTCCGCCGTCAAAACCCTTGTTGATCGTCCTTGCATCCTGTATCTTCTCCTGCTTCTTAAAAGCTTCGGCTGTTAGTCAAAACGGATTCTACAAGAGTGTGTAAACCCAAGATGGAGCAGGTATGGCTTTTTTTTTTTTTTTTGGTTCCAACTCCTCATTCTTCAATTGTCGAGGCCGCGTTCTCTTCTAACATCGTCCCAACTTTTAGCTTCGCTACCATCGCGCTAGCAACAACCGCGCTAGTAACAAGGTTGCCAATGAAAACTCTGCCATAATGCATTCAAAGCGACAGGTCGCCTCTGCAGCAGTTCGACCAAAGGTATTTGGGGCACAGGCAAAGCCAACAGGCGCCCGCCGCACTGTCTTGGGAACTGTCACCAACACAACAAAACCCGTCGCGGTCAAGGCGCGCTCGGTGGAACCGGTCAAACTTAAACCCATCGCGCGTATTCCTGTTCACACAAAGCCGACACAGAATGTGCACAGCTCTTATCCCATTAGCGACGACACCACTAGCGCCAGTAGCAGTGACACTGACCGGTCTTCCTCGTCTGGTGAACAAAAATTCGCCCACAAAACGACATACATGGACGACTCGGCGGTACACTACACTGATGATACTGAGACTGAGCCAGAAGACGACACAAGTTATGACACCTCGAAAAAAGTTGGCCGTGTCGACTTTTCTCCAGGTTCGACTATAGACGCAGATGACGACGACGACGAGACTACAAGTTTGACTAGCTCACCAAACGCGCTCAATTACTGCGTGACTATTGTGAGCCGGTCGCGCGACAACCCAGAGGCACTTTGTCCTGTGTGGGACGCAGATGCCATCCATGAAAAAGCGCGACTCACTGAAAAATTTAGCATGATGCCCGGCGTGTTTGATGAGGACGACGAGGACACTTTTGACATTGCCATGGCAGCAGAGTATAGCAACGACATTTTCGAGTACATGCGCGAACTAGAATTTAAATACCGCCCGGATATGGATTACATGGAGCGCCAGCCAGAACTGAACTGGCACAAGCGCGGCATCCTTATTGACTGGCTGGTCCGAATCCACGACCACTGCGGTTTGCTGCCAGAAACGCTGTTTCTGACTGTCCACTTTACAGACCGCTTTTTATCCCTGAAGCCAGTGGGCCCTGCCAAACTCCAGCTAGTATGTATTGTGGCCTTGTTTGTAGCTGCCAAGTACGAGGAAATTACATGCCCGTCAGTGCAGGAGATTGCATACATGGTCGACAATGAATACTCTGTGGACGAAATCCTAAGGGCAGAACGATACTTTATTAATCTACTCGAGTTCAACCTGGGCTGGCCTGGTCCCATGTCGTTCCTGAGACGGTCCAGCAAAGCAGATGAGTACGACAGCGACACCCGCACGCTGGCCAAGTACCTTTTGGAAACAACAATCATGGAGCCTAGGTTCGTGGCCGCGCCGCCCTCGTGGTTGGCTGCCGCCTCGCACTACTTGTCTCGCAAAATCCTGGCCCGCGGGCCGTGGACCGACGCGCACGCGTACTTTTCGGGGTACACTGAGGCGCAGCTACTCCCAGCAGTCAATGTGCTTATGGCGGGCTGCCAAATAGCAAAGGCGCATCATAGGTCTGTATACCTCAAGTATAGTACAGACAGATTTAAGCGCGCGTCGGAGTATGTCGAGAATTGGATGGCGCAGCTGTAATGCTTTGAGGAAGGGCTGGCCTAGTAATTGACTTGATTTGAGTAACGTTTTTTGATTTCATTATTTTATTTGTTATATTTTGTCTTTTTTGTTATTATTTGTTTGTTTTATTTTACAAAGTATATTTATTATATATATTTATTTTTCTCGTGCCTAAATTTCTATGGATATTGTCATGTATATCTGTATATTAATAATTCTTCAATTGACGTCTTTATAATATTTAAATTATATAACAGCTGCGCTGCTATAGCTGTGGTCAAGTTTGAGCCTGGAAAGAGTAAAAGATTGGCGTGTATTTGGTGGTTGGGCCGTGGTACCGATGATCGCGCTTTTGCAAAGAAATTTAAAGTTTTAAGCTCTAATTTTTGCTCTTCTTTGCTCTAAATATTCTGTTTATAGCACATTGCAATTGATATCCAAAGTCTATACGCGCCATACATATATAGGCCTATATATACATGAACGAATTGAGTGACCGATGATGATGATCAATCAAAATTTGAAGAAGAAATAGACTTTCTGTGCATGGCAAAAATGAAATAGTCATGGCAATTGATGAGCTCTAATTAATATTAGCAAAGTTTACAATTGATTAATGAGAAGATCTAATCTACATTAATTGCAATGAAGTACTGTGCTTTCATAAAGACTGATTAGGATTAGCAGTGTTAAAAAGAAGAAGACCAAGAAACAGAGTCTGTAAGTATTAATTTTGGGAAAGCTTAGGCTTTACAGTCACACTAAGTGGAGCTTTATATTTGAATGAATTCAGGGTCTCTCTAAATGGGTTAAGTTTCAGTTTGGTTTGGGTTGGTTTCTGGTCAAAGCTGGGTTAGAGTGGGTTTAGAGTGGGATAGATCTATTGAACAATCTCAAATTATCAATTGTAATACCTGCCTGGACAGAGATCGATGTTTTAAAAGCCCAAGCAGTAGATACTGAAAGTAGCGGACTGTTTTATCATAAAGAGGGCCAATATTTTGGAACAGTAGTTAGCTTATGGTCTATGTTTACTCAGCCCTGCACTAGCAGGAGTGGTTCAGCTTACGTCTAGCCTGTGATTAACTTACAACCTACATCCAGGCTTTCAGAATAACCTGTATGAATTTAGCCACATAGAGATATAAACCAAGCTGGCATGGTCAAGTGAAATATTTTATAGGTGAGAGTGGAGTGTTGGTGGAGTGCAATATGTTTGGGAAGTAGAGAGTAAACTTTGAATGTGCCAGACCCAGTTCGCAGTCCATAGTCCCTAGACTTTTGTATTAAACTTTAGGGACTTATGGAAATCTTTAATTGGGTATCAATTGTGCGCCAGAATAGATTCAATCGAAGAATTGAGCTGTTAAAAGTGTAACGATCAACAGTCAACAGGAGAAAACGCACAATTCAGGGCACTTCATCAGCTGGATATAAGCCAAACAAACGACAGAAACTCAGAACAATGAATATAACCAATGCTGAGTGTCTATTCCTATGGGTTCATATGTCTCAGGATGTAGTTGTGATCAGAAGTGGCTGAGAATGAGAGAAAAGGTGAATGAGAGACTTGGAATGAGAGAGAACGACTGTACATTGGAGACAGCTGCTATATAGAAAACAGAATCGAACTTACGGCGCAACAAAAGAAACACGAAAGAACAAATGGACGCCTGAGATAGAGTCATATGATTATGAGCAGGGACATATGAGCCTGACGGGGTTCCTCACTCTAGACCCGGCCAGAATGAAAACAATTTAAGGGTCTTTGTGGTGGGATTAGGTGGGATATAGTACACTATCTGAAGAAAATATTGAAGGAAAGCAAGGTTAGACAATGAATAGTCTAGATTGGCTATAATTTTGGAGTGCAAGATCCATCTACATGTTCCCTTCTTCGTGTCTTCAAACAGCTTTGATGGATGTTGGAGGGTATAAACATTGAGGCACTCAGTTAAAAATTAGACTAATACTGTAAGCACCAAATGGTTTCAGTTGCACGGAATTCAAGCTGCTAAAGGCGGTGATCATGCTTTCTAATATCGTGTGGTATTTACTTCAGATTAACGAATCTATGGGTCGTATTATTGAAAAGTATCACAAGTTAAAATCCTGGAGAAATTCGAAGTCACAAGCTCTTAACCCTCATAACTTTAGTTGGTACCAGCTCGTAACCGTTGTTCATTTGTTCTTCAAACATTATAAAAAACTAGACTGAGTGTCAATTGCTGGTCCAAGATGACAGTTGAGCCAGGGCGTTATTACGGAGTCAGCGTTACTAGTCAGGTTTTGATCAAGGCTTTAGTGGAATGAGGATACGGGACTTTCGGATGTCGGTCTTTTTGGGTGAAGCAAATAATGTGTACTGGAATAGAAGTACTAGGAGTGCATATTGACTTTGACTTTTGAGAACGCATGCTATTCCTGACTGTCCAAACGGAGTACAGTATCCAATTTGCAATACGAGATTGGCTTCGAAGTAGACTTGACCATTGGCCTACACCGATGTTTAATAGAACTCAACTTTAGAGTTGGAATTAAGTTTTGTTTTAAATAATTTTTATTTGAGACATCAGGCGAATCCTTCTATTTCTTCAATTCTCAAGGCTCTTCTCCAGGAATGATTATCAATTAACTTAGAATATATGAGAGTCTGTAGCTATGGAGAACCAGGACCAACAAACTGTATTTTAACTTTACCGGCCAGAATATAAGACAACAACAGACTCAAAAGAAGCTTCATTTTGAAAATGGAAGCTATTGTTTTAAATCTGTGTGTCCCCAACAGATAATTGTGGGCGGCTAGAAAAAAGGACGAGATTAAAGTAGAGAACGAGAAATATGTGCACGGAAGAATGATGACTTATTATGATTGAGTTGGATGAAACTCTGCCTATTTCCAACCGACCTCTAAAAATAAATCAATTCTTCTCGGATAAAAAGAGTGCTTGGTAGTCCCTACATGTACCTCGAGCAAGAACCCTTTTGTATCTTTCATTTCAGTAATGAAAATCACAGATCTTGCATTAGAGACCCACACACAGTCATAGCTTAAAAACAAACCTGGACCTACCTTGGTAACGTTCTTCAAGAAAGCTCCACCATCCTATTTCAGCCCGTCCATTCCAACTCAGTGGAGTGAGACATGGACCCGACACGACTGAAATCTTAATAAGTATAGTAATACCTGTTGGACCCCTTCCCCAAAACTTGTCCACTTTTCTCGTATCTTAATTAGTTTTCAACTCTTCTAAAATATTATCGCGAACAAAGGGTGCGGCCCACAAATGCACAGATCGTGCTTTGTTCGTTAATGGAAATTTTAGTTATATTCTATATATATCATGTTTATTTTTCAATCTTGATCTATTGTTCTCTTATTTTTGAGTTACAATGTGCCTAACACGGTCTAGAGCTCTTTAACTGTTCATCGTCGTGAAATCCTAGAGACCATAAGTTCTATAAGTCGTTCTTCATACATATTAACGCTTTCTTGAAAGGTTTTTTTGGTACAACACTCAGGTAAGTTAAGTTTCACAGTAGGTTCAACTATTTTGAGTGTTAGCGAACTCAGCAATGGACTTGAATGGATATGTTAAATCTCTTGGTAGACCCTACTTTTTGAGTGGCCCTATAACCATGCTTCATTGTGTGTTTATTGGCCGCAGTCATTGTCTGAAACTAGTTGAGAATTGTCTTGTTCGTAGTGAAACAGGCAGAAATGAAATGTGGTTGATGCCGAGTAGGTCAACAAAGTGTGAATTGCATTGCAATAACTCAAGTCAAAACAATTCCATGGTACATTTTAGTATTAATTTGTGTTTTAAAGTGGCTCTCAGAGAGGACTAATTGTACCCACGCAGGAAAGGTTTTAGTTGCGATTTGCCTCTGTTAATAAATAGGTAATTTGCTCTTCAGCTAATCAACCATTCGAGGTGATAACCCAGATATTATGAGTTCCGAAATGGTTTAAATAAAACCCATAAAAGCTTAGGTTCAACCATTTTCAGCATGGTAACTGGTATTGCTATGTTACTACCTTGAAAAACAAAAGCAAAAAGTCTGAGAATTTTCTCTACCTTGCAAGGATCCAATTGTAGGGCCAAGAAACTAGCAAACAGTGCTCTCTTCGTTAGAAAATCACACCTACATCATTGAATATTTACTTGACAATTACTCATAAACAGTTCTTCAGATTTTCAATACTGTTACTTTTAAAAGAAGATTATTAATAGATGGTGAAGACACAACAAACTTTCTGATCGCCAATGTGAGCAATAGAGAGAATAACACGAAGTTGGTCGTTATTTCACAGGAAATTATCTATTAGATTATTATGTTTACTCACTCAAAATCAGAATAGTTAATGCTCAGTCAATCTTATCATTGTCTGAAACTGCTGTCTAAGATTGGAACTTAACAGTTCTGGTCTGTCCAAGAAATGGGTCACAAATAGGAACAAAATCACGAATCAAGGTCAAGCACAGCACCAAGAAATATTGGATTAATTTTATCACTCTGAAATTTAAGTATTTTATTTTATTAAAAGCTTAGCTAGTTATTCAATTACAAATCAGCTTCCTACAGAGCTAAATGTCACTTGTTCAGAAAATATATCTTAGAAGTGAAGCCAAGAAGAGAGCACGCCATCACGTACTGGCTCCATTTTATAGTATCATGTATAACCGCAGGAATAAAGGAATTATATACGAGCAATCAAACTTAAGTTCACACCACATATTAATTGGATTGCAATTGGGTATAATATTAATCTTACAAACAGACCCCTCTATAAATTTAAAAACAAGTCTATTGCCATATTAAACTGAATGCTAATAATCAATTGGGTATCCACGCAAATCATCAGCTCACGATCCATCTAGTTATACGCAGCTAGCAAACAAGTATTCATGCAACGGCCATTCTGAGTGCTATACTTACGAAATGGTTATAATATATAGCCCAATACCAAAACGAAGTCACATCAACTGAATATGTGATCCTATATTTTTCATATGATATTAATATTGTATCTAATGAGGATGAGAGATTTGCATGTTTGTACTGCTTTCTCTAATTACAAGTGTTCCAACTGCACAACCACCTTGCATGCATCTTTTGTGATATTCAATGCAAGGTTAGTTTGCTTGATAGTATGAATACAGTTAGGCAGTTGCACTCCCAATATATACTAGTCCAACGTACCATGCAATCGGCTCATTGAAATAGAAGTTGACTATTATCATAGCAGAGAAGTCATTGGCTCAATTAGCATCCCCGCTGCAAGTGTTAGTAGACTCAGCGTTAAATTTTATACTGTTCTTACTATCTTGGGCCTTATAAATAGAACTAACGGCTTATATTCCTAAATCAGTTTAATCCAACGTGCCTGATTTAAGAAGAACGTGACAAAATATTAGAGAAATATATGCCTAATCTTTTCAATATTGAGCATTATAGAGATTTTGAACGTTTTAGGAATTTACTATGAACTTATAACTCTTGAAGATAAATTCAGAACTAAAGATAAAGATTCAATCAAACTTTTGACAAACCCCGTAATTATTCATCGTATATCAGTATTTCGTATTGAACAACCATACCTGTGGTAATTCATTATAACAGGGATTTCAAAAGATATTAATCATGATATGCTCCACGGCTTTTCTGGATAAAGTAATCATCATCATCATTGAAATAAGGATATTCTAAAGATAATTTTCTTTAGACTTGAATCTATAGCAATTGAAATCTAGAGAATACGGATTAGCGTAATAAGCTCATTGCAACGAATTCGGATCCCTGAAGTATATATATATATATATATATACCTTTAGCTGTATCTAGGTACTCACTTGATCTAGCTAATTAGTCTAACTTGATATCGGATCCTGTGCGACTCTTGTGGAATTTCACATATATATATATAGACTCATACTAAGCTTATAAATATAACGAGCGATATTTATTTGATCAGTTCTAGCTATGCACATTGGAGAGCATCAGACTAGCTATATATATATGGTATGCCTGATGCATAACAGAAGCCATGGCAGCTACGAGTATATTGAGGCTAGCTCAAACGACTGTATACATGTACACATAATGCGCTGCACAAACGGGATTCTGCTTATGCACATTCCAAGGATAATATTACATCCTGGCTTCTAAGGTTGATCAATATTAACAAGTTGTTATAACTCAAACTAACTCAAAAAAGCTGTTTTTACGTTGGCGAGTTACTTGCTTTACCCAATTTGAAAAAGAACGTTTACAAGTGATTCTCTAACTGCAATGCAAACCAATTAAAGCGTAACGATTCGTAGCACAACTACCAAATATCGTAAAGCTAGAGGTATACATATGTATACACCTAAAAGGTCGTTTAACATGATCAACCAGAAAAGTGAAACCGTCTTTCTTTCGGAAGACTACTGCCATACTTACGTTCTAAGGTGAATTTGATGAGCTAGTATGAAGATTGACTGCAATAATCCAAATGGTGGTTTTGATCTTCTACAGGGTTTCCGTATTTATGTATGCCTTGCGCTGAGAGCTATTTTGCAGGGCTCACGATATCAGCCACGCCGTGCGATTCTTTGGTACTAGTAGCTAGCAAGTTGTTCAGCGCATGGCTCTGCATTAGTAATGCCGGATTCTTTACTCCATGGGAAGTTAGGTCCCTGAAAGGCTGTTTTAATATTGGCTACCTAGGTGAATCTTGCCTAATAATTTGCCCAAATCACTAGCTGGAAAAATTTGCAGTTGATATAAGCCCTACAAGTATAGGAGTTGCTCATATATGAAAAGATGTGATTCTCGTACGTATAAAAACAGCTTACTCAAGATTTGTAATGAGATTTTGTTGACCAGGTGTGCGTATTGTAAACGCGTGAGATGAGATTCATATATATAAAGTCGTATTGCTTCAAACCTATATTGGACAAAGAATACTTGAAGAAATGCAAGAAGGGCTCAGGGCACGCACGCCATATCCACTGGATGGATTAGAGATGCCGGCCCTGAGAAAAAAAATTTCAATATTATGGCAGTTTTATGCATTTACTAAAACTGTTTCTAGAATATTTACATCGATACTTCCCATGCATTTGTTTACCTTAAGCAATTGGTGCATTGAACTCAAAAAAGTTATAGAGCAACTGCCCTATTAAACTATTAATGTGTGATCTACCTTTTTTCACATATATATAGGGCCTACTAGTAGCTAGCTATCAACTACTTGCAGCTATGACCATTGTATCTAATCTGATGAATTGAAAAATCTTTCTGCAGATGGTTCTTGAATAGCGCTATATAGAAGGCACTTTGTTATGCAAATATCCAAAGGCTGTTAGACCTATGAAGGAATATTGTGACGTGTTGATTGCATTTGCACCATGGAGGCTAACGTCCATTTGGAATAGCAGGAGCACAAGCTAGAAAAAGGGATGAAAGTAATTATCCAACAGATTAAGAATTTTTATAGTTTGGTGACCATGGTGCCTATCCAAGTAACTCCTGATTGTTTACATTCGTACAGGACTAGCTTATGAGAGGCAAACCTATTGCTGGCCTGTCCAGTTAGTTATGAATCCAAGTACATGATCACTTTATCTTCAATCGCTTGATTGAATAATCTTCAAATGCTACGGAACGACCAATTTACATTACCGTCGTAAATAGAGCAAGGCAATGCACATTGTATGAATCCTCCTTCGATCCTGTAAGCCTGCATCAAAGTGTACGCTACCAAGCCGTACTTAACAGCCTCAAAAGATCAATGAAAACTGCTCAAACTTCTAAAAACCCTTCCGCGAGACTTTTGATATTATTCATCAATTTTGTTCTCGGTCTGCAGGATGTTGATGGAAAATCTTTGTAATACCCATTAATTCAAGAAGCCAGGCACATTTTTCAGATGCAAGGCTCCGATCGTCTTATAAAGGTGATCTGAGAACCAACTCCGTTATACGAAAATGGTATAAAACAATGATTGATCAAATATTTAAGGCAGACAATACGAAGCAAAGGCATTATTCATTCGAAAGTACGAACTACAATGACCATGGAGCAGACCCTTTGATCGATGAAATTCTCATCTCATGAGTTAACGGCTTTTGCTTTCACATGGCTAAAACTTTACATATCACGTGATTTAAACTATTTTTTTCGTTGCGAAGGAGAAAACTCGGAAGTGAAGAGTCACAATCACGTGTCTTACACTGTTTACACATACAATGTAAACCTCGGACTTTTCACCCATAAAAAAGTGAGTTTTTCAACAAATTTGGATTCAATGATTTTACTCCCATCACAAACTTTTCGGTTAGCAACGGTGATTTATCGGAGGAGGGGATAGTGGCAGTGAATAAAAAGAGGATTCATAATATGGACATGAGAAAACAATCTATATCTCTAGTCAAGAGATAGTAGCTAAGTAAATGAAAGGAAAAGAGCCAGATTCTTAGACGGCTCCAGCAGACTTGAGCTTCTCAACAAGCTCCTCAGTGGAGCCAACAATGACACCGGCCTGGCGGCTAGGAGGGTTCTCAAGAGAAAGGATTTGAAGTCTGTTGGAAATGTCAACACCAAGATCGGCGGGCTTGAGGGTGGTCAAGGGCTTCTTCTTGGCCTTCATGATGTTGGGCAAAGTAGCGTAGCGGGGCTCGTTGAGACGCAGATCGGTCGTAATAACCATGGGCAGCTTGGAAGAGATGGTCTCCTCACCGCCGTCAACCTCACGAGTAACAGTGACCTTGTCGCCTTCAATGACAACCTTGGCAGCATTGGTGGCCTGGGGCCACTTCAGCAGACCAGCCAGGATCTGGCCGGTTTGGTTGGAATCGTTGTCGATAGCCTGCTTACCAAGGAGAACAAGGTTGGATTCGTCCTTCTCAACAATCTTCTGCAACAGCTTGGCAACGGCCAGAGGCTCGGCCTCGTCCTTGCCAGTGTCGATCAAGGTAGAGTTGTCGGCACCCTTGGCGAGAGCGATTCTCAGAACCTCTTGGGCCTTGGTAGGTCCGATGGAAACAGCATGAATGTTCTTGATCACATCCTTGTTGTTTTCTCTGAGCTTAACAGCCTCCTCAAGCTATATAGTTACGCAGTTAGCACTGATCTGCCTAGATTGAAATGAATTGAAACCTACAGCAATTTCACAGAAAGGGTTGATGCTGAACTTGACACCCTGAGTCTCGACACCAGAGTTGGTCTTGTTGATGCGGGGGCGGACAGCGGAATCGATAACACGCTTGACGGGAACAAGAATTCTCAAAGACATTGTGATGAAGTGCTATGGATTATTTTTTTTTGGATTGTCCAGCTTTTTGTTTTGTTCAGTTCAACTTGAAGGTGAAGTGAAGGTGAAGAGGAAGACAAGTACGAAAATTGTCCATTAACATCAATGGTTTCGCGGGGTTAGGGCACCCCACACTCTCCTCCGAGGGATCTCCAGAAATTGTCGTGAAAAATCTTTTTGTCCGCTATGAACATTGAACTAAAAATTATGCAATTTCATCAAGGATACATTCATTATGTTTCTATCATTCAGGCTGCGTTGTCCGTATTTGGCTCTGTCGGGCCTTCATCGCTTCTATTCTAGCCTTTAACTGTACTGTCACCTCGGCTGCTCGCTTCCAATTGGATCCTCTGGTGTCATTTAGAGAAGTATTACTATGAGCGATGTTGGTACCGGAAGGTTCTTCCATTGTACGCCGAGAGCCATACGCTGGGATTCCCGATGACGGCGGGTCCGAAACACCAGCATGATATGAGTTGCGCACCATATTGTATCGATTTGCACCTCCAGGCTGATTGTTTCGTGGCTCTTGCATACTCATTGGGCGGTTGTATTTCACTGGTGACTCCATATCAATATCCATGTCGTCAGTTCCTCCCATAGCCGCATCTTGCGATCCGATGTGTGTGGCGCTTAAATTCGTATTAGTAGGTATATTAGAAGAAAACTGAGGTGAATGTTGAAACCGCCGCGGTGAAGCTTCCATCGTAGGAAGCTGTGATTTGATGGGGGATTTCGGTGAATTCATTCGCTGATACACTGATGGCCGTTGACCAGCAGTATTGACACTAAGAGGGCGACCTCTTGATCTTTCGCTTTCAATCTCTAGCTGGCTGATTTGTAGTCGAGCGCTCTCAATGTCAGAATGAGCTCTGATAAGTTGTGTCTCTTTGCTCTTGATAGCAAGAATATCGCGAGTGTGATCCTCCACAAGCTGAGCATTCTTAAGCTGTAAGGAGTTGATCTCTTGCATGAGGCGAGCTTTCTCTGTAGTTTCTTCTTGCAATTGCCAAGTCATATGCTCCCGCTCGCGCTGCCATTCTATTTTCTCTTGTCTCAGTTGCTCAAGTTCTGCCTTCTCAGCTGCTGATATCCCGGTATCAACTGGAGCTGGTTGTCGAGTTGGAGCAAGTGCCTAAAAATATTAGAAAAAGACAATTAAATCGTATCGAAAACTTACTCTTCCAGTTAGTCCTTTAATCACAGCACCTGGCTTTTGCAAACTGGCAAGTGGTCCAGAATCTGTGGGCACTGACTTGGTCGGACTTGTCAAGCCAGGTCGCCGTATTGCTGGAGTGTTTCTTTCAGATAGAGCCGCCGGTTTGCTCGGCGTAGACATGACGTCATCAGGTTTAGATCGGCTCCCAGCTGCTGAAAGGGGCACCTTAGTTCTCATACCTGGACGTGCTCCAGGAGCACCAGATCTTGGAGCTGCTTTGGCAGGGGTAGCAGCCGAAGCAGGTGCAGCCTTTGGAGGTTTAGCTTTAACATGTGCAGAATTATAAAATTCGGTAATCTTGGCCTTCTTGATATCATCGACAGATTCCAAGTATGGAGTCATCGCTCTTTCACCAATAAGCTTCATCACAACTCCCAAAATCTCAGCCCCTCCAGATCTAACGGGTTCTTGTGTATCTCCTAGAAGCTTGAGACTTGCTTCTGCAATTGCTTTAATCTCACCGGGCTTGGGCATCACTTTGGTTGTTGACAAACATCGGGTTAAGAATTTAGCAGTTTCGATTTTGACTTGAGGTGTTTTGTGCTTCAAAAATTCCACAATGTCTTCGAGTACATCAGAAAGTGAGCATGTTTTGTAGACAGCATCCAAGGCATTTCGCAGAGCCTCTGTTACACTAGCCTTCTTTTCTTTCAAACGCTCAAGCATTGGGCTAAGTACAAAAGGAACGTACCTAGAAAAGTCTGTTCTCAGGCCCTTTGCAAAGCTCTCAATACTGTTTGCGGCAAGACTCACGACTTGAATATTCGCGTCCTTCATGCATTTAGCCAGCATTCTGATAATCTCGCTATAATCGTCAGGTTTGATTTTGGGAACATTGACAATTGGGTAGAGCTCTTCCAAAACTTCCTTTCTATCTTTCCATTTTGAAGATCCCAGCCTTGTTGAGAATTGGTCAGGAATCTTGCTCATCACTTCAGATGGCTCAGCGAAATCCATTGCAGTATCTTCTTCCTCTTCTTCCTCCTCTCCAGCTGCTATTCCACTGAGCTGTTGCCGCTCCATTGCTTGACGCTGTGACCGCAGAAAACGCTCTTGCTTTGGAGGATCATCTTTAACCTTTTCGAACTCCGCTTCTAAATCTTTTTGCTGCACAGGCTTGAGGTCAGGAAAAATGGCTTCTTTGAATCCATCCCCAAGCCACTTGTAGAGTTCAACGACCAGGCTTGTTGCCTCTTTTCTAACATTTTTATCGGCATGGCCAAACAATTTTGGGATGGTCTTGACAACAGATTTCGGAGGTACCGTTTTCGCGCCAAAGGCCTTGAATATTTCTGTTAGAGCTGTAGCCACGCCTGCAACTAGCTTTGGCATTCGGTGGGTAAGAAATGGTATTAATTCGTCGACAATTGGGTCCGGAGTATCAAGCTCAATGAACCATAGTAGAGCATCAATACAGTTTTGCTTGGTTCCTGCTCTGGTTGAGCCCAGTGACTTTTCTATCATGGCGCTAACAACTGATCCTCGTAGTCTTCCAGATGTTAATGTGAATAAACTAATCATTTATTTGAGACATACCTTAAGCACCCTTCTGGTCCCCCAAACTCAAGGAACGACACTAAGGAGCTAATACCAGCCTCTTGAGCCACAACATTTGAATCTGTAACTATCTTTTTGTAAACACCAGGGTTGTCGATGAAGGGTTTAAAGCAAGAATCCGATTCACTTGACGAGGAAGTGAACTGCTTCTTCATTTCCTCGTAAGCAGCAAGACGAACTTTCCATATCTAGCGAATGTGTTAGACGGGGTAAACAGTGCAAGTACTGTACTAACTTTATGGGTAGCTCTATCAACAATGGGCAGGGAGGAGTAGTCTTCTTCGTCTCCCATTGTGGCAAAGCTTGTAATTAGTAAACGGCTGTGAGAACCACTATTTAATGTATCTTTCTTTCGGTATGGGGAAAAGGAGGGAAAGGATCAGGATGTTAAATAGGGTGGAACACGTCGCTAAATATTGGTGTTGTTACTTTTCCGCTTTCTGTTGTGGCCTAACCTTCTCGAACCAAAAAAATAAAAATCAACAAGATATGGGGTGGTTGCTAGGGAAACTATTTACGCATAGAAGCTGAGTATGTTGGTAGAGTCTATGAAGGTATCTCATCTAAGTGAGAGATGGATGGAAATCTGCTAGAAGCAGGCAATAAAGCTCAAGATGAGATGGTGGTGTCTCAAAATGACTTGAATAAATGCTATAGAAGTACTAATGATCAAGTATTAACTTGGCAGAAATGATTAACCCTGCTAATTGTAAGAGAGAGAATTGATGAGCCCAAACGATTTTACACATATGTCCAACGTGAAATGACTTGAATATACTATATCGGTATTAACAAAATGAAAATGATGAAAAGTGTTTCGACTGATTACTCCTCCTTGGCTTCGGGCCACTGAAGATCAAAACCCCATTTCTCTTCACCCTCTCTGACCTCGTAGTACTTCTTAAGATCGACACCGTGGTATTCGTGCTGGACTAAGTTGAACCAAGGGAAGATATGGTTGAAAGTCGAGGAGTAAGTCGAGTTTCTAGCAGCGATTCTTTGAATCCAAGGTGGCAGGTCGGTCTCGCCATAGGGCTTAAGACCCTTGGAAAGTCGTGCCTTCATTTCGTATCTATCCTTGGTGACCTCTCGCTCGTTCTCGAGAACACCCTGGAATCTCATGGATGAGCGGTTGTATGCGTAGATGAAGCCGGAAGTGAAACCAACAATTGCAGCAATGCGGACGGCTCGGCTGCTGACTGCTCGGCTCTTGCCCTCTGATTGAACGTGTTCACTCCAGTAAAGGAACAATGGAGCAGAGCCAGTGAACAGAGCCCATTTCAGGTAGTCAGATCCACGGAAGTATCGAACGACCTTGGAGAAATGAGGGTCGACATCAATGAGCTGAGAATCAGGTTAGAACACAAGAACGGGTAAGAATGAAATTAAAACATCAAAAATAACATACTTCATATTCTCCCTGAGCGGGAGTGACATTTTTGAAAGCCTCAGCCATCTTGGATATGGGGTTTGAAATGCGTGGAAAGAAGGTGTTGACCAAAGGCAGGAGGGAGGTTGGAGGTGTAGAAAAAAATGGTAGAGCCAATCAGAGCGAACAGAAATCATCAGTGTTGATGAAAAATGAGTAGTGCTCACTTACAAACTATTAGGTAATATGATTATTAATGATTACATAACCAATTTCTTTAGCTACGAACCGAATCTAGTTTGAATCTAGGCCTACTTCAAAGCACATTGAACTTGAACTGCAGCATCTTGAATCATCATCATCAACACTTGAGTATTATTCACAAAAACCTTACCCGTAACAAATTTTTATTATTTTAGACTGTTTAAATACATGAACAAAGACTTAACGAGAAGTGGCCTGGACCTTTTGTTGAGCACCCTTGGCACCCTGCTTGGAGACCTTAGCACCCTTGTTGAGGGCAGCGTTCTTAGCCTTCTCAGCTCTCTTCTTAGACTCAGCATCCTTCTTCTTGTCCTTGCCATCCTGAACAGCCTGAGCACGGGCGGCCTGGCGGGCCTCGGGTCTCATAGAGCGCTTCTCTTTGATGACATCAAGGGAAGCACCAACAATGGCACGCTGTTGCTTGACAGTCTTGCGGGTTCTCTTCTTGTTGACCTCCTCAGTGATACCCTTCTTGTGCTTTCTGCGGTAGAGAACAGTCCAGGAGATTCTTCTGGGGTTCTTTCTCTGCTGGAAGAGGGATGCAGTCTTGGAGGAGTAGAATCTGAAGATCTTGGAGTCACCTCTGACAAAGAGCTTGCCCTATAAAATCGTTAGCAACACAGTTTCAATGGCGACAACACAAACGTAATGAAATAAAAGTACATACTCTGCCAGGGTAGATCTTGTTGCCGGAAAAAGAGTCGATTTCGATCTTCATGTTGAACTACCTGTAAATTTTAGTCAGTGACGATGGTCGAGAGAAAAGTTTGCAAGGAAAGTATATCGGGGTAAAGGATTGCGTCGAAGGGTCAAAGAATCGATAGTATAATAATATAAAGATTATCGAGCGTGACGGAATATAAATCAGAGGTGATATGAGCCTACGTACCTTGTGATCGTGATGCTGGTCGTAGGAGGTGAAAAAGTGAGAATTTTGTGCAAGTCAAACCACCACTCAACCTTCAGCGTAGGCGAAAATGAGTGGTTAGGTAACTCAATGGCATTTCCCATATAGGGCTTTGTGACTGCTATTTACTGCTGAATATTTGGGTCTGATAATATACCAGTCTCGCCACTGTCTAAATGGACCGAAATATTCTTAATGCTGTAAAATACATAGATTGCTCCATACTATCCCAGCTAAAATTTTCATTTTCAATTGAGGATCATAAAATTGTTTCTCGCTTCCCTTCTCCTCTGAACCTCTTCACACCACACAACACCCGGAGTGCTTCATATTTTTCAAAAGCGCAGCGATGGTTAGTATTGATGTGGATCTCGGTCGATGACAATTGTCGTCGTTCTGTCTGTCCTCATGCCCAACTTTGACTGTAATTCTAGTACTAACGTATACCCTTGTAAAGGCCCCTAAAGTTAAGAAGTCTCAAGAAAACATTAACGCCCGTCTTGCCCTGACTATCAAGTCCGGCAAGTACACCCTTGGCTACAAGTCTACTCTTAAGGCTCTCCGTCAAGGTAAGGCTAAGCTTGTCATCATTGCTGGCAACACTCCTCCCCTCAGAAAGTCTGAGCTCGAGTACTACGCCATGCTTTCCAAGGTTACTGTCCACCACTTCCAGGGCGGCAACAACGAGTTGGGCACTGCCTGCGGTAAGCTTTTCCGTGTCGGTGTCCTCACCATTATTGATGCTGGTGACTCTGATATCCTGACTGCTGTTTAAAAAGTTTTTGTATAGTAATGAAGTGATTGATGACAATATTCCTTTCCTGTAAACCAAGATGTAAATCTAAGCAAGTATTTGAATGGGAGGCGAGGTCGCAGTTCAAATAGGTCTCTGGTGGCACCTCCAATGGTGGAGAGTTGATATAGAGACCTTAACTTGGTACCTGAAAAGACAAGCCTCAACTCATGAAATATAAAAGTAAAAGTAGGTTTCCTTCAGCATTTTTACTCCCACAATTTCTCACCACCTTGAATGCACATCAAAAGATTCCATATTAACTGGGATTAATTCAACAATCGGTGAGTAAAACTTTTTTGATTCCTTGAGTTCAAGTATGAATGTTGTTGAATATTAGGCATTGAAAGCTGAAGACAAAGAGAACACCAGTCAACTATGTATGTGGGTCCTTTTTGAACGAGGGTCTTCTTCATGCTCCCGTTTTGACTTTGTTCATACATACATGAACAGAAACTGAAACATGTGCCTTCTCCACCAAGCCCCCTGAATACTGATACATTTATAACTGTCATTGTCTTCTTCTGCTAAGTTCTTCTTCTCTGTTTCTTCATTCACACTAGAGTGCACACCGCTAGTCCAGGCTTTTAATTAAACTCTGGCCGGCCTTAAAGTTTTATAAGCCTGTTTCATTCTATTAACACCTGCTAGATTTCAGTTTCTTCTGCAAGATACCACAAACCGATAAAAATGTCTGCGCGACACGGAGAACCCCGAAAGATTTCTTTCAACGTTTCTGATCAATATCAGATCAAGGATGTTGTAGGTGAAGGTGCTTACGGTATTGTCTGGTGAGTAGTGCGGAGTATCATGAAAGGCAAGTTTAAGGTTAACACTGTTAGCTCTGCGGTGCACAAGCCAACCAACTTGAAGGTTGCCATCAAGAAGATCACGCCTTTCGATAGATCTATGTTCTGCCTGCGAACATTAAGAGAAATGAAGCTTCTTCGCCATTTCTCGCACGAAAATGTAGGTTGATGTCACGATCTTTCCTATTCCTGTCTAACATCTCTAGATTATTTCGATTGTTGATATCCAGAAACCCATCTCATACGAGCAGTTCAACGAAGTCTACCTTATCCAGGAGCTGATGGAAACGGACATGTATCGTGTGATTCGCACTCAAACTCTTTCCGACGATCACTGTCAGTACTTCATCTATCAGACATTCAGAGCCCTGAAGGCTATGCACTCTGCCAATGTTTTACATCGTGATTTGAAGCCTTCAAATTTACTGTTGAACTCCAACTGTGATCTCAAAATCTGTGATTTCGGTCTTGCAAGATCAGCTGCATCATCTGATGACAACTCAGGCTTTATGACAGAATACGTTGCAACCCGATGGTACAGAGCCCCCGAAATCATGCTCACTTTCCAACAATATACCAAAGCCATTGATGTGTGGTCTGTTGGTTGCATTCTAGCAGAAATGCTTACTGGAAAGCCTCTGTTCCCGGGTAAGGATTATCATGACCAGTTGACTCTGATTCTTGATGTTTTAGGAACGCCCACTATGGAGGACTATTATTCCGTCAAGTCAAGGCGAGCAAGAGATTATATTCGTTCACTGCCATTCACGAAACGCCGGTCGTTTAGTGTAATGTTCGAGGGGGCAAACCCTCTCGCCATTGATTTGTTGGAACGTCTCCTTACCTTTAATCCTGCCAAGCGAATCAGTGCAGAAGAGGCTTTGGAGCACCCTTACTTAAAACCTTACCACGATCCGGATGATGAGCCTACTGCTCCACCCATTCCTGAAGAGTTCTTTGATTTCGATAGAAAGAAGGATGAATTGTCGACTGAGCAGCTGAAGCGATTGATCTACGAAGAGATTATGAAGTACTAAAAAGTTATTTATATTTCGGTGTAAGAGATGAAGCAATAAACAGAAACATTGATCGAAGTGTAGTGTATTCCCGCTTGTGCGACTTGATTCAAAAGAAGAATTCGTGATTTTGTGGGGTTGATAGAATTAATATTCAAAATACGTTTGATCTCAATTGAGAGTTAAGATATGATTTGGCAATTTATCCAATTTGGTTGCACTTGACAATCTAGAAGGGTTTATTACTCGTATTTCTGTTCTATGGAAAACTATCGATTTCTGAATCTACAACCGTTGCGACTGAAGTGTCTTACGAGGAGTATTCTGTATGTTGTCAACAGTTTTTCTGCTTTGTCCAAGAGCGTTAGTTCAAATTTTTCCCTAGGCATATATTGGCCTATAGCTACAGCTGCATACTTGATCCAAGAGCGTTAGTACTTCAAACTGAGCATTTCAAACGCTTGAAGCACAGTCATGACCCAACATGGTAGAATATAAGCTGGTCTGCGTCTGGTAATCTTTACTAAATAGGTAGGTAATTGCACACACATCAAATTAAATGTAGGATATAGTTATAGGTCTCTCCAATTGATCACAAACAATCAGATGAGCTAGAAAGCAACTAGCGCTTATAAGAGATATTGTTTCCGGTATATAGTATATAGGCCTATCTCGAATAAATTTCAGGTCCTATAAGATTGATTTGCCAGTTTACCTACCAGAAGGGACATTGGAACCCGGTAAAAACTGAAACGATATAAAGATGAAAGTGAAATAAGAATGCAATAGCTTGAATATTCTGCTTGAGGGCGATTAAAACTGAGACATGGGTCAAGATAATTTACCATTCACGTATGGAATGCACTCTGCAAATTATATCATCAACCTAGTAATAGAAGATACAGTTGTCATAAATGAGCAAATTCATAAAGTTTCATTATAAAAAGACGTGTACATGATACATATATGACCTCAATCAATCAATTAACAGAGGAAAGTATTTAATGACAAAAAATAGCAAGTAGAGAAAAGAAAAAGCATGAATAAATAAATAGTAATTGCTAGGAGGTGTGATAACATGAAATGAAAGAAGTAGAAATAAGAGTATCATAATATTGCTTTGAAGCAATAGCGAACCTTCTCACTGAGAGATATTATCGTTGATTTGAAGGAGCTTCTTCGTCTGATGTTTGGTTTGGTTAAGATAAAACTTCGCAGCATTTTTGAAAAGGCATCAAAGTCTTCTGTTTCTAGTTTCTATTGGATGCAACTTAGTAACTGGGGGGCACAAAAGTTTCCAATGGTGACTCGCCATATATGCATGTAGAGTCAGCCAAACTTCTTGAAGCTCCGGAAACTGCGCCAGGAAGAGGCAGAGCCATGCCATAATGCTGCTGAGGTGTCAACATTTGAGGTTGAGGCTGAACTTGCTGTTGAACATTGCCTTGCTGATCATAAAAAATGCCAATTCCATAATTGCCAGCAGCTGGAAGCATAGGAGATGATTGTACAATTTGTTGAGAACCAGGAGGTACAGCCATGTAGTAACACTTGACTTGTCTCTGGAAGACGATAGGTGAGCAGTCAGCAGGTGTCATGTACCCTGATGAGGTAGGTGGCACGGTTGAAGTAATGGAGGGAGTAGGCATTGCGCTGAAATAAACAGTCTGGTGGGCGGGCTGTTGAGGTAATGGGAGATCACTTGAAGACAGAGCAGGTGTGCTATAAAAAGCCTCTGCATCAGATTCCAGCTCCTTCTTAATTGAGGCCTCAAGAGCAGAAGAATCAAACTCAGGATTAGCAGGAGGAGGTGTGATGTCATTAGCAGGGAGCAGAAGGGAGTCCTGAATAGGCGTGCTGAGCGCACTGTTGACAGCGCTGAGGTATTGATGCGTTTCTTGGGATGAAACTGGCATAGAAGATACCGCAAGAAGCTGTGGAGCAGGCATACCCTTAGGAGACAATGATTTACCACGAAGAGATGGTGTTTTCGCGTTCTTTTTGCTAGAGGTTTCTGTGCTTGA
This sequence comes from Geotrichum histeridarum, assembly GCA_030566085.1. NCBI lineage: Eukaryota > Fungi > Ascomycota > Dipodascomycetes > Dipodascales > Dipodascaceae > Geotrichum > Geotrichum histeridarum. Next base: position 73,199 of record JAJMHO010000099.1, read on the forward strand.
AGGGGGACCACACACAGTAGTAGGATTCGTTTTACTTGCGTCTGAATTCTCTTCCAATTTCTTGGCCGCAGCAGCTGCGGCAGCAGCAGCTTTGCGCTGCTTGTTCTCATTCTGCTTTTTGTTTTTAAGACTAATCATCTTGGCTGGGTTCTCTTCCTCAATCTTAATTGAGTCCAGACCCTCCATCTTGCGGCGAACCTTGCACTTGGAAACATGTCTTTTGCGAATATCAGGTCTTGTAAACCTGGCAGGACACCACGAGCATCCATAAGGCTTTTGACCAGTATGTCTCATCATGTGGCGCTTGAGGTGCTTGGCATGAGTGTAGGAGCGCACACACAGCTGGCATTCATAGCGGCCCTCACCATTCTTTGAAGGTGGTAGCACACCCTGAACCGGGATAAAGTATGGGTCATTCTCCAGGGCAGTAATGTATTCGGGATTGCTTGACTGTGTGGCGGATGAGCTGGTGCAAGCAGAGGGTGATGAACTGGAGGTTGAAAGGTTTGTAGAAGATGATGAAAGCACATTGTATGCATGAGTGTCTGGATATTGTTCAAGGTATGGATGCTGAGGTAATGGCTGCTGGTTTTGTATTAATGGAGAGGCATGCTGCGACAGCGAGTGTTGTGAGAGTGTAGGATGCATTAATGGAGAAGTAGCTTGGCTGTGAGGAGTAGAATGAACATGATGCTGGAGAATGTAACCAGTACTCAGATCAATGGCACTGGCGGGTCTTGAGATGTCATGGGTAATACTTGATTCATCATGTCCAAGAGAATCCGGCGTAGCAGGGGCCATGGCCGGGCCAGTGAACGACGGCACATAATAGGAAAAGCTGGGGGCACTTGCTGAGTATGGTAAGGATCTCAACTGTGTAGACATTTCTTGTGCGTTGAGATGTGATTGGGAGGTCACAGGCATGTAGAGATCTGAGTTCATTTTTTCGACAGAACACTTGGATGTCTGAGACAGTTGCTATAAATGAGAGAAGAGAGAAGCGAGGTCGTAGAGAAAAGAAAGACTTCAAGGAAGAGAGAAAAAAATCAATCTATAGAATTGGGATTCAGAGATACATTATATATATTCTGAGGATTTGGTCTAGAAGAGTTTTGGCTTTTCCTGAAATTGAAAAATCTACAGAACCTAGAGACATAGAGACCAATAGGATAAAAAGAAATCATGCCAATGTAAAAATATTTATGGTTTGAAAAAGAAATGTGGGTACAAAAGTAATTATACTTCAATCTACAAAAAAAAACAAATTCATAAAAAATTGAAGTAAAAAAGAAATCTTTATAAAAGCTAGATTTTGCATGAAATTGTTTCTTTTTTTTTTTTTTTTTTTTTTTTTTTTTTTTTTTTT